>VZRM01006577.1:192351-261409 GCA_013397955.1 Grantiella picta
CTCCCTTCCTTCCTTCCTCCCTTCATCTCGCTTTCACTTTCGCTTTCATTTTCTCACTCTTTCTTTCTTTCTTTCTCTTTCTTTCCTTCTTTTCTTCTTTCTTTCTTTCCTTTGAATTTTATCCAATGTGCCATACCTTCAGCATTTTATGGTATGCTGTATTCCAACTGTATTTTTTCCCCTCACTTCTATTCTTTTAATAGCTTTCCAGTCCATGTCTAGTCATTCTATATGGAAGATTGGTCATGATAACACAGTTTCCTTTACAATAAAGACTTTCAGGAAATAGAAAGTGCTGAGGGTTTTTTGGTTTGGGGTTTTTTGGGATTTGTTTTGCATACTTTTATTAAAATTGTTCTTAATAATATCACCACAATATTAGCAGCAAAACCCAGTGCAGATCTCATTCTTTTAAGCCTGATATGCACACACAGTTTAAGGTGTGCTTCTCCAAATGACTTGGAAAAAAACCCAGTGACTGTGGTACAGCAGGATTTTCTTATGGCTCGTGATTTGCTAAAAACTAATTGATACATTTTGCTGGGTTTTTTCATATGAATGTCCAAAGTAAGGGTTTGTTTTTGGACAACACAATTTTTCTCTTCTCTTCTCTTCTCTCTTCTCTTCTCTCTTCTCTTCTCTCTTCTCTTCTCTCTTCTCTTCTCTCTTCTCTTCTCTCTTCTCTTCTCTCTTCTCTTCTCTCTTCTCTTCTCTCTTCTCTTCTCTCTTCTCTTCTCTCTTCTCTTCTCTCTTCTCTTCTCTCTTCTCTTCTCTCTTCTCTTCTCTTCGCTTCTCTTCTTTTTTCTTTTTCTTTTTCCTTTTCTTTTTTTCCTTTAATAGAAGTTTAAATTGTTGCAACTGAAAAAAGTACCAAAGACACCTAAGAATAATATTTATTTTATTATAATCTGTAGAGAAAAAAAGAAATAAATGAAAGAAAAGATAAAGTATGTGGTCCTTTAGATAATATAATATCTTAGTCTCTGAAAAATGAAATAATTTACTTTTCTTTTTTAATTTTTCATCTTATTCATTGTTTTTACCTTATTCTAAACATAAATGGCATTTTCACTGCCTCTTCTCATTGCTTCTCATCTGTAATCACAATTCAATTATGAACAATCACCACTTCTTTTAGAGTCATAATCTATTATGGTGAAATATCATGAGCAAAATACTATCCCCTTAGGTGTTTGTCATTGACTTCAGTGTAATAAATTTTCATCCACTGGCAGAACAACCTGTAGTTTTACAATCTGGCTACTTTGACAAGCAGTGTGATTATGGGGACAAAGAATCTTGAAAAATTATTTTCTGTAAATTAGAAGGTTCTTTTAATATTGAACACATACCTGAGTGACAGACTGGAAGTTGTATGAGCCATATATATAAAAAAATGACCTTGTTTCTGTGTAAAAACAATTGTGTTTATGGCATTTTGATACAGACAGCATTTACACCTGACAGGTGTTGAAGTTATTTGAGATTCTGAAAATTCATGCAGAGAACTTCTAAAAGCTACTGTAGTTCCTAGAAAATTAAGCTTTTAACTTGCAGTCCTGATGAAGGTCCATGAAAAAGTCCTCTTCACCCATAATGAGTTCTTTCTGAGTTAGGAGTGAAGGTGTCAGAAATATTGAATAATATGTTCATGTACTTGGTGCATTCATGGGCAATACCACTCTTTCAAGAGATTCTGAAGAACACCGGAATTCTGTAAAACAAGAATAGCTGGTCTGTTTAAAACTAATTTTAAATTTATAAATAGCTGGGGTGGGGGTTGAAGCCCTAGTTTGAAAAGAATAAATTCAATACTTTTCGTCAAACAAATTATTACGGATGCTAGATATTATCTTGTAAAATGAACATAGCAATTCAACTTTGAAAAATTGCCATTGGAAAGACATTCTTTGACTTTCATACCTTTTTACCTCTAAATTTGTGCTGGAATTATTTTATTTTGGTAGTGTTTATTAGCATTTCTCTTACTGCATATTAGGTAAAATCTAACCTTAATCCTAGATATTAGCTTAACTAGATCATCAGTCTGTTTAATGCAAATATTTTTTCTTCTATTAACTTTCACATGTTCATTATCAATAGATTGAATAGGGGGAACTGAAGAAATGTGTAAATGTTAGCACAGATACAGAAGGCTCAGTAACTCCAGGATTCCTTTCCCCATATTTATCATAAGAACTCCTGGAAAGCTGCAAGCCTAGAACTGCAATTCAAATGACGGTTACATTTAATACCTTGCTATGTACCATTGCCACATCACTCTGAAGTCCATTATCTAATCAATTACTCAGGAAACATGATGTTATATTCCATTTCTTATCTTTCCCCTAAAGAAGCAAACAGAAATGTGAGAAATATTTAGCTGCAATCATTTTATTCAGTGCATGTCCTAAGTTCAACAGCACAAACAGAGCATGTCATTTTGATGATCTCTCTGTTGTTCTCTCTACCTGGGTGGCATCAAATCTACTCTAAGGCAAATGCTGGCCCTATTCTTCAAACTCTTGAAAGGACTAGGCCATGACTCCTTCATACCTGCTGCTTACTCTGCCCCAATGTGGCAGCTGTAGTCTTTTAGTAACTGTGACAGACGGAGACCAGGGTTAAGATCCTGGCAACTGCCTTTGTCTGCTTTACAGACTGAACATTTCTTTTCATCAAAAATTAGAATAAGTTCTGGACCATAGCACCTCACATGTGAAAGTGAAGATCCATCTTTTTTCATTTGCATTCATGCAGTCACCTCTGAGTGACCCAATAGTATTCCCTTGGAGAGTTAGACAAGGGAAAAGCATGCTATGTTCAGATGATGTAAGCAGAGTGGTTAATTTCAGCCCTCTGACTGCTTTGTTTTATAAAAGACTCTTAGTGCTGAGATTCTGTTCTGGTGGATTTAAAATACATGCAGAGATTAGATAAAATACCTTAGATAAACTGCTTATGCTTCCATTTAATTTTCATACCAAACATATTTTTTCAGCAAAACACAATCCACCGGGAAATTAGTTCATCAAGACGAAAAGCATGCTGTGGCCATTAGCTGTTTCCCAGTTTCATCTTTTCATTCCCTCTCAATCCATTAAGTTCCAGATACACAGTGTTTCTTTGCCACACTTAACTGTATTCTTTATCACAGATGATCTATAAGTTTCTGCTTGTTCTCACCTATGACTCTGTCACATATGTCTTGTACTGAGTTACACTAATTTTGTAAAATATGTTCATGTAACCCACAGTGAAAACAACTTCCTCCATTGATACTATTTAAAATGAGATTTCCTTATATGTACCTTGCTCTCTGTGCTGTTTCATTGTTCCATGTCAGTTCATTATTGTAAATATGGCTTAAGCAAGTCTACATTTCTGCAGCTTGTAAATTTTGTAGGTTTTCAGGAAAATCTTGAACTTCACATATTTTTGCCCCAACAGAATGGGTCACAAATAATATAGGTCTTCATCTGCTTTTTGGGTTTTTTTTTTTTGTTGTTTTTTTGTTGTTTTTTTTTTTTGCTTCAATATTTTTCAGTAACTTTTTTGCATGTCAGGAGTTGGAAAAATTTCCAAATTCAATGTGCAAGCATAACACAGACTCTTGCAGGGAGGGAAAGAGAAGGGTCTTGTGTCTCTCTTGCATGTGCATCAAGTCCTCTCATTTTAAGAGTCAGTGAGTTTTTCTCAAGCCCTATGACTGTTCAGTTATTCACAGCAGATAAATTACTTTTTCCTTAGGGGGAATTACAATTTAAGCAGACAGTACATTGCCTTAGTTTTCAGTTGCTTTCACTATTTTTACGTGACATAATCTGTCATCAAAAATATATTTACATTTGTTATATCATCAGCTGCCAGGTTTGCTCTATACTCTTTTGCATGTGAGAAGGACTGGAGGTACCTACATCAGCTTAATTAACTCCACCTGGCTTGAGACTCTCCTTTTCAACAATCTGCCTCAATGCCATTATACAGGCACAGCAGGAGAAAGCCACAAATCTAGTGAAATTAAATCATTCTCCATAGAAACATCTTGAACAATAGCATGAGAACATGGAGCCAACCAATCGTGTTCAGGCACATGGAAGTTGCAACAAAGATAAGTGTATGGCAGCAGCAGCAGCAGCAACTAATACACAAAAGGAAAAAGATATTCGCTTCAAAATGGAATTTATTCTCTAGCAAATGATTTCATAATTATTTCCACCCTTGTCTCTATTCCCTCTCAAGCAGTTGCAAGAAAGTCATCACCACTGCTTGAAGAGAGAAAATAGAGAAGTGATTCACCTTTTGCAAAAGATACATACCTCGGGTACTTATCCAGGCCTGTGTCAAGCACCACTAAAGGGCCACACTGTCCGTAAGAGGGCTCAGAATGTCAGGGTCAAGCCTCTACTTCTACTGAATCAATGCCAACTTTTGTATTGCTTTCAGCGGTTCAAGAGTGAAGAACAGTAAACATAGATGGTATTTTTTCTGATTTCACAAAGAGAGGAAGAGGTCTTATCCTTCTAAGAGGAGAATGCTACAGTGAGTTGTAAAATATACTTACAGAAAAAAAAACAAAACAGAAAAGTATGTCTAGGTGTCGTGTTGTTTCTAAAAATGGTATTCATAAATCTCATTGCAGAATAAAAAAAGAAAAAAAAATTCAAACTGAGTGCCCAAACTTGAAGTTTTCTCTTTGAAATAAGTATGTAAACTTACAAGTTGCAAAGCTACAATTTCCAAAGCTACAGTAAAGCTACACACACACACACACACACACACAAAAGAATTGGGAAAAAAGGAAGTTTTTGGCCAGTAACCTACATTAAAGGCCAAAATCTGCCAGGCTTACTCACAGTAATGCCGTCAGTAAGTAGGGCATTAGTGTTCCAGTAATCCTATTGATCTCACTAGGAAAACTTCAGAGTAAAAAACTAGTCAATACATGCAGGTTGGCAGATTTTGCCTCTAAATTATCATCTTCCTCACATTCTATATCTATAGGTCAGTACTGTTCCTTGCCAACTGTTTAAAGTAATAATTTGTAAAATTTTGCTTTGCTAGATTCTCAAATCAGCAAATACAGTGAACATTAATTTACAGCATATATTTCTAATTGCAAAATTATATTATTTTGGAAGGTGTCCATTAATATGAAAAAATGTTATTTTATATCTTTGTAGTCTCCATGCCAGAAGAATCCTGACAGGGAAAAGGATGAGATCTGTAGAAGTAATCTATACCTATTTTTTTTTTTTTGTATTCTTGTATTATTCAATATATGCTTATCTATTTTTTTTTTTTAAATGGTCCTGATTTGGGAGAGACATTTTATCCCTTGAGGGAAAATCACAAATTTCTCTCATGAATACTCTCAGTACTCCCAGCTACAAATATAAAATCAACCAAAATCTCATATGTATAACTTAGAAACTGAAGGAGAGTGAATGTTGGGCCCAATAAATTTTAACTTTTCAATGTTTATAAAAAGCAGACACAGTAAATGAGTAAACAGCTGAAAGAAAGCCTGCTTTAAATGGAGAAAAGACATCAGTTTTAGTTCAGCTTTAGTTGAAATTCTCAGAATCAAAGTAGTACAGGATCACGCATGGAAAATTTGTATATTTCTAGGCTGAATGTATATAAGGATGTTGATTTGACATCAATTAGTTAATTTATAACAGAATTTTTATCAAGAAGTTTAATAGAATTTTGAAAGTTAATGTACAGCAAATTGCATGATGAGCAGTCATTCACTAGCTAATACTCCTGTAATGGAGGAGGGGATTTTTAAAACAATATGTATATTAAATCTGGTTTTAATATCTGTTATGATTTGTTGCTCTGTCTTGCCTAAGGCCTCTCTCTTCTGTACAGTTTCTTTTGACTCAGTGTTCTTTAGCTAATACTAAATCTTTTAAGAAAACACTGAAACACATGTAACGTACCTACACGAATAAATTGAATATTTAATGGTTCAATGCCCTGACCTTTGAGATTACAATACAGGACAATGAGCATACTTTGTTAAACATGGAGGTGAGTGGGTGTGCATATTCCAAGTGAAGTACTCCAGAAGAGAGAAGCAAAGTCAAGTTGGAACAAATATTCCAGTCTCTGAAGGCCTGTTGCTGAAATTAAATTATGGGCTTGGACTATCACAACTTATTCCTCAAAAAAAGTCCTGCTGTGCAAGAATATATCATACACTTGGATAAACAAGTTGCAAAGAGCCAGGTGTAAAGCAGTGATGTTAATCCCACAAAGTAGGTTTCTCAGATGCACACACATGCAGACTGCGCACAGATTACATGCACTGTCTCACCCTTGGAGTCCTTGAACATATTGCACAACTCATAGGTGTCTGTAAGTGAGAGCTAGCCAGGAAATTAGTTATCAAGAACCACCAATGCTGCAAGATCCCTGTATCTGTCCCCCTTTCTTTTTCCAAACAATTGTCTTACTATGCTAGAAACCCTACCTCATCTTATCAAGACATAGTGTTATTTTTGAATGTACCAAATCTGCCTTCAGAAGAAGATTGCTAACTCTTAGAATCCATAAAAAAAAATAGATTAAACTAATTTTTCTTAAAGAAGAAAAAAATTAGACTGGACTTGTCCGGTAGGAGTCATTGTCAACATCCTAACTTTGCTTGCGCTTAAGTTCCATAAAGTTATATTGGTTGAAGACAAATAAAAGCTGTGCTTTAAATTGTACTGTATCTGTTATGTATCACACAAAATTGTTCTCATGGACCACAGTCACACCACATCAATGCATCTTTCTTTTATCTATTTGATGAAATAATTATTTGTGCTTTTCTAAGTTTTACCAATCACTATGCTTTCTGAAGAACAGATTATAACAGGAGAGCTAGTATGCTTGTTACCTGAATGTGAGGAAAACGTACTTCCAACAATACTGCCATATGACAGCTAAAATCATAAAATCATAGAATTATAGAGTCATAGAATGGTTTGGGTTGGAAAGGAACATCATCTAGTTCCAACTCCTCTTCCCTGGGCAGGGATGCCTTCTGCTGGATCAGGTTGTTCAATGCCTCATCCAATGTGTTCCGCCCTTGTAAGCCCCCTTCGGGAGCTGGAAGGTTGTTATAAGGTCTCCATCAAAGCCTTCCTGTCTCCATGTTGAACAACCCCAACTCTCTCAGCCTGTCCTCATAGGAGAGGTGCTTCATGATTCTCCCCTAAACTCACTCCAAAAGTCCACACTGGTCTTACGCTGGGGTCCCCAGAGCTGGATTCAGTAATTCAGGTGGGGTCTCATGAAAGTAGAGTAGAAGGGCATAGAATCACTTTCCTCTCCCTGCTAGCCACGCTGCTTTTGAAGCAGCCCAGGATAGGTTTGTCTTTCTGGGCTACAAATGTACATAGCTGTCTGATGTTGACCTTCTCCTTAACCGAATCCATTAAGTGCCCAAATTCCCTCTCCTCAGGGCTGGTCTCAAATCATTATTTTCTCTCCAGCCTGTATTTGTGCTTGGGATTTCTTTTTGGCTCTTTGACTGAATCAAGACACAGTGATGGCAATTTTATGATTCATTCTGCTTGCTCATTCACCATTACCTGCTCTTAGTCATGCTTTATATCTTTTTACTTGGCCATTTTGTCACAGGTATTTGTCCATTTGACAACCACCCTAACCCTTTAACTATGGAAAGAAGCTATTGGTCAGTGGTGATAATGAACAAATATGCAGCAGTAAGATAATTAAATGAAGATTGGGGATGTAAAAACACAGACATTATGCATATTTCCGGCTTTATTTTTATTTCTAACCGGATACTTCAGAATCATGTTCTGCAAATTCTGTTAACTGCAATAGTAGGTTAATCCAAGTTTTCTGTAAAAGCACAAGATTTTTTTTCAATATTTTTAAGTTAAATACAGAAGACACAGACATACTATGTGGCATCAAGTTATCCAACAGATGTAGGGGTGTCCTACAGTAGTCACAACAGGTCTGGTAAGGACTGGGCAGCATCATTCACTTTTGTGTCTTCTCTCCAGACTTCTTTCCTCTTCCAGAGAAACATGTGCAGGAATTTGACACCATCAAACCAGTCACCTTACAAATCACGACAAGAAACATTATTATGTGAGTTGGTCAATCTATTTCTTCTCTTTCTGTGCATGATTCCCTGTTATTTTGTGCATCAGGGCCCTATCAGTGTGAAGGAATTGCAAGGCCTTATCCTAGAACCCTATCATAGTTAAAAGGATGCCCTTGATTCTGATGGCAACATTTAAATTCCCTCTATGCTCTCTCACTGGGGAATGGCTTTCAAACTAACTAATGTAGCTTTTCCTCACTCAGAGATGCAAAACAAATTTTGGCCTGGGCAGCCAATTAAAGAGATGGATATGGAAAACAATATACTGTGTAGCTACCCTTTACTAAGCACTAAGGTGCCTCTCTTTACCCCAGCTCTACTCCTAGAACTTAGTCAAAGAATAAAGATTTTGTAAGAAATATAATGTTCAGTGTTATTTAATCACTGCCCAAGATAGTTAATACCTAACAAATATGTCAGGAAACATTTTTAATTTCCTGACACATTGCTAATCTCCCAGTTTAGCAATAATGCTAGACCAACAAAAGCAGACACTGGTGAGAAAATCTCCAGCACAAACAGTGTTAGGAAAGATGACTATAATCTTGCAATAAGACACCACTTCATGTGAAGAAATATAGGGAAATAACAATAAAAATTAGTGTAAAATGTTAAGTAGTGTTCTATATTAAAGTTCCTAAACATGTGTCACCATTAAGATTTCAGATAATATTTTTTTAAATACCACGTGATTGTTAGCAAAATATTTATTGGAGGTTTCACCATTATATGATTCATCTTTCTGATTTTTCAGATAATGCTTAAACTTCAGAGTGTTTTCCATAATCATTTTTTATATTGAAGCATACCACAGAACTTCCCATCCTGCAACTGAACTGAGATCCAAGTGCTCTGAAGTATTCCCTTTGGATGGTGTAAAGTGCTGAGAGGACACTTTAGAAAACACAGCCTATCCAATAATACATTTTTTCCCTTTCTCATCTACCACATATACTGAAGAACAAAAATGTGATCACATGCATCCTCTGAGACCTAGTCTTGGAAATCCTGTTGCCAGAAAACAGCAATTTAATTTTATAAAATAATGACAATTATAATGATGACAGTAGCAAAGACATCAACAGTATTAATAAAGATGATGGCAGTTAGTGTATGTCAAGTACTAATAGAACACAGTTATGTGGTTTTAAAATTCAGTTTACAGGATACTGAAGTCAGGTGAGCCCTTTCTCATTTAGAGTGGAGTCTTCAACGTTGGTTTTCTTCACACAGAACTCAGCCCTTTGCACATATTTTTATCTTTTGTATATCTGTAAAGTACCTGAGTGATTGTTTCCAACACAGTATTTATGGTCCATCAATCAATTAACAATAAACAAGTTCTGTACCATTTAATGTCTCTTAATTTTTCACAGATTCATTCCAGTCAGGTCTGCTGTCTCCTGTGGTGTAGGTAACCACCACATATGGTGCACCACAGAGCAGCAACCCAATCAGCACTGGAGATCATCAATGGCACTACAGTATCAGGGAACCCTTTTGGCCAACAGCCTACGTCTCTTCAGTCACCATTTCCCCCAAGCCATGGTTGAGACAAAGTAGCTTAGCCTAGGAAACCTATTAAACAAACAACTAACCTTTCAGACTGCAACCCAGACAGCTGAGTGGGCAGGAGATGGGGCAAGAATAAAGGATATTGTTGGAGTGCTTAAGGTAATGGGCACAATTGTCACTTTTCTCAAACTGCTTATACTTCAGAACTTCTTCATTATGATCAGTCAATGTGTTAAATCCACCTGTTAAAGAGAAAATAGTAAACAGAAAATAATTCTTCATCACAATAATTCCTTTATTACTAGTATTTTCAAACTTTATATTGTAGTTTCTCCCACTGCAATGTTCTTGCCATTCAAGAAATTATACATATGCCAGCATTGAAAAAAAATTGAAATGCTTAAGGAAATAATTTTTTAATGGGTTACCATGTCTAATTAAAAAGATGCAACTGTTTACTAAATGCATACTCTGACTTGCAAGTAAGTTGTTAATTTTATGCAGAAGACAAATGGAAATAGAAAATTATTCTGGGGTTAACCACACATAAGACAGTCAAATAAACAGTAATTCTGTCGTAACTTTAGATTTTCTTTCCTCCAAAGCTCTGTCTGCTTGAAGCCCCTGTTCTTATATCCCAGAGATAAAGTTGGAAATCCTGGTCTGGAAGGCTTCACAACTTCCATCCGCTTCAGCAGAGCCAGAGCTGATCTTGGTTCTGTAACATGGGATCATGCATTCTGCAAGTTTAAATAACACATGTGTGACTGTTGCTCACATACTGGATATGACCCACAGCTCATTAAAGTAAAAAAAAAAATATTAGTTTTGCTGACTTTAATGGGCTTTGGATCAGGCCTGAAAACAGGCAATACCTGAAATATTCTGGGAAGGATTTGTAAAGGATCAGCATATAGATTTCACTGTTGCACCATGAATTCTTTTTCAAAACATCTCAAATTTATTGCTTTGCCTAAAAAAACCCAAAAACCATTTTTAGGAAGACATTAAAACCCAGCATTTGTATAATTGCCCTCTATGTCAACACTCTCTATAAAGTAAGTGGAGTGGCCAGTGTCAGCAAAGCAATGCATTAAAATCTATTTCTTACTGATTCAGAATGGTTTTTGCTACCCTTGGGGACACTATTTGTGTCTGTCAAGAACATTTCAGTCTGACAGCTCCTGAATTTCAACAGGGAGGGGAAAAGGCAGAACTAATGGATGTGAATGAGCTTAAAAGCTAGTGAACTTATCAATCACAGAAAACAACTGTATTTTGGGAAGGAAATAGAGGTACTTTGGCAAAGAAAAAAAAGTCAATAGGTACTTTTTCAGACACTGATAACTATGATCAGGTTTTGGTCAGACTATTTTTGGTCTCATAGCACTTCTGTCAGCATTGATTATTACACAAAATTCCTCATGCACTGCATGAAATACATCACATACAATACTATAAGCAGGTCAGATTCAGAGGTCTTAGTTTAGTTTTTAACTATGATAAAATGTTTCTTTTTCATTCAATAGGAGCTTGTTTCAATAACAGCTGAACAAAATTGAATGAAGACTTGGGATCTGAACCAAAGAATCCAATTACATTTACACAGTTTTTGCACAGTAAGTCTATTATTGTTCAGCTGGGTGAATGCTCATGAATGTGTTTGAAGTTTTGCATATTTTGCATCAGAAGGAATCAGATACCATATTGTTTTACCTAAGCAATTCTTTGACTGCTCCTTCCATAAGACTTAAATGAATGAAGTGAAAAGGAAACTGATCTACTACTATAATAGCTATTACTCGAGTTATTTTTTCACGTGGTACCTGCTCTTACTCAGTTATTATAAACAAATATTGCCAGAGATTAGAGTTATGATGGCCTAGAGAATGAGATTGATTATTTTTAACGCATAGCCCTGATGATGTTTAATATAGTGAGATCTTTCTCAAACCACAGTTCAGACAAAACATTTTAGGATTCAGAAAAAAACAAAAGCCCAAAAAGTAAGATTCATTAAATGCCAACCTTTTATAGTTATAATTAGTTTCATTCCAAAGAAAATAACTTTGAACTGTAAAATTTGATATTTTCAATAAAAATGTCAAGCCATTCTGAATATTTTCCAAGCTTATCTCCCTAATGTTCAGAATTGACAGAAATTATGAAAAAAGTTTTGGCAAATCAGCATTGTCAGTGGAAAATATATGATGAAAAAATTTCAGACTCCCTAATATCCAATGATTTATTACCTCCACATGCTATAAAACTTGGTGAGATTCTTTATCTGTGTTTGAAGGCTTGACTGTCATCAACAGGAAGCACTTTCCAGAAACTTCTGAGTGAAAGCTAGCTGCTCAGCAAGAGGCTTGCAATTTGTTCTTGCTTTAAGGTCAATTAATGCTGTCAAATTCAGTGTAAGTTTATAAACTTGAGAATTCAGGCTGCATATTCATTATTTAGCAGGTATTTGTCAGTGGATTATGTTTCTTGTCATTTACAAAACTTTTCTTTGCCTCAGCTAATATAGGCTTGCTCCATCCCACTTTCAGAAACCAATGCAACCTCTTCCCAGGCTGCACTCCCTGGACTCCCTCCATAGGCCCTCAGGCTGAAGTGTGTTTTACAAAGCAGGGTCCTGATTTACAGTCCTCTCCCACTACTTTTTGCCTGTGGCTGTCGTAACTTAGATAGTGCTTTGAAGTGTATAGTTTGCTACTTGCTTATTAGCTCATCTATTTTCTTTTTCTGTGTACACATTCCTTATGACTACCCTCAGCATTGTAGATACAATGCTAGCTCATTCTGAACGCACTCTTTAATTACAACCCACAGCCAGCTTCAGAGAAAGGCTTTCCAGGTGAGTTAATATTCCCATGAATGAAGAAGCAGGCAGCCGAATCTCCCTCGGTGATTACTGAAAAAGCAAACACTTTCGTCACTAGAAATGAGTGAATTCCTGGATGCTGCAGCTGAAAGTGGTCAGACACGGGCGGGAGAGAGAGAAGGCAGACATCAGGGTTGCAAGCTTACAACTGGGAAGGAAAAGACAAGCCGGGCTTGCACAAGAGCTGCCCTGAATAGAGTGTCTTTTTGTTTCCTCATCCTGCTATAAACTTCTAATCTCTCTTAAAATTTTCCTGTTTGGTGGCAAGTTAGGGGCTGGGAGGCCCCAGATTCACAGCATGGCTATAACAATCTTGCCCTTGAATGATTTATCTTTGAAGCTCAAGTTTACTACATCCAACTGCTCTTCTCACCAACATTTCCATGTTTCTGAATTCTGCATCTGAAAATCGCAATATGTTCAGAGCAGCCTGAAGTGCTTTCCATGCTTTTACTGTACTCCGCTGCTTTCTTTATATTCCCTCAGCGCAATCTGAAGTGGCACCACCCTCCACACAAAACCAGTGCTTTAAGTAAACCGCATAACAGATGAACAATGCGGAAGTAAGTCACAAGAATGAAAGAAAAAAAAAGGTATGAGTTTAAATTTTCAGGGGGAAAAAAGAGATAAATAAACAGCATAGAATTGTTTCTGTTCTTGTACTGGAAATGTTTCCTGATACACTAAGAGCTTATACTCTTTCAACTTCTATTCCCCAAAAATCTCAAGTTTTTGCTTTTTTCCCCCCACAATTTCATAAACAACACCTATTTTTCACTTCCTCAGAACACCACTGGATGTGAAGTCAAGCTTCTTTTTTCCGTCTCCTTGTTTTCAGTCAAATCCCCCAAAGGGTAGATGCAAGCTGTTTCACTCCTGCTGAATGGATGCTTCAGAGCAACAATAGTCCCACTGAAACTTAGTGAGATGTCATGCTGGGAACAAAAAATGGGGAGACAGACAGACAGACACACATACACATTCATGTGCATTCACACACACATTCATATGGATCTCTGTGTGAGGAAGAGCAGTCCCGCACGTTTCAAGGCATGCCCAGAAATCACAGAGCACATCGTGCTGTGTAAAAGGACTGAAATGTCAATTTTCTTATCAAATAAGTTAGGTTTTGCGGTGAAAGGCTTACTGTTCCTGTTATCTATGGGTTACTGATCAGTTAGTGATAGCAGGCCATGTCCAGAAGTCACACCTGGCAAATGTTACTGTCAGGATTTTCAGTGGACCCTCAGGCTTATTATTGACCTTTTCTGTTGAACCCATTAATCTAAATGTGTCCCACAGACAACACTGCAAACATTACAAGCTGAGGTTCAGATTAAGGAAAAATATTAGTCACTTTCACTTATTTGTGCAATCAAATTGAAGTATACAGTAATTAATAGCCACTAAGACAACTCAAACTAGCCTTTGCTTTTATGCCTGGGTCTTATCATTTTTCCCACCATTAGGTGAAATGTATATGCATTTAAGGCTTTTCAAAACTAATAAACAATACTTCCTGGTTGCTAGACACAATGTTAAGAGGTTTTAGACTATTTTTACCCCAGTAATTTTAAGGGCACATTAGCCAGTTACTGTGCCCAACCAAAAATACAAAGCCAAGAATGTGAATTGAGAAACGTCCAAAATGCTAGATGAATCAAGGAGGTTGTAAACGGAGTCTGTCTGAAAGTGTGTGGCCTAAATGAACCTATCATAAAGGATACTTTTAAGTTATCTCTTTCTTTAACACTTTTTTTCTGTTCTACTCCATATTTCTTTGTCATAACTACAAGATTTCTATCCTATTGTTACCTCCTTCCTAGTAAAAGTCAATATTTTGCAAAGTATTTTAAATGTGAATGGTACCTCTTGCCGATCTGTGTTGAATAAGTTTTGAAATAATGTACATGAAAGTGTTAAGTTTTGCAATTTTAATGAGAGGTCTCTCATTAACACAGTAGCAGTAACAGCAAAACTAGAAAATACAAATTTGTCACACTACACCAGATGATATTCTGCATGGTATCTACAACTAAAATACCCCATTCTGTATATATATCTATATCTATAGATATAGATATATATGTATGTATATGTGTGTATATATATATATATATTCCCCTCTGTGACCTACCATTCTGGTAGATTTTTGGTAATTTTCAACATCAAGAAATTAAATTCCCTACTTCAGGGTATTTGCAAAAAGCATTTTTCTCTTTTACTTAATGATAACATAAAACTCAGAGAAGAAAATTCTCTGAGAACTAGTTATATTTTTCTGAATTTATAACAAATATGATTTTTTAAATTAATTGCAATCCCCCCCCCGATAGTTATGTATTTGTATTAAGTATTGTATGATAATAATATGGTTTAAAAGAAGTATATGGCATCCCCTTCCTTCAAATATTTAAAAGAAGCATTGCATATATAAAAAAACAAAAGTATATTCTTTAACAAAGTGGGACTCCACATTAGAGCCTTAATTCAGCTGTTCACATCTCCATCAAAAGCAGCTAGAAATGAAATGTATAATATAGTTCAAAAGTTAGGAAGTAGAGTGGTGATTACTGAATTGAGATAAAGCAGGAGACCTTATTCCCCTTTTTCACATTTTTGTAACTGAGACCAAGGAAATTCAATGTTAAAAGGGGTATGTACAATAACTTAATACTGAATTTTTAAACATACAATACTGAAGTTACTTCACTGATGGCAAGTAAACTTGATACATATATATTTTTCTTAAAAATATGAACACATGAATACATGTATGAACGCATTTTTTGTGATGTTAATGGAATAGACAATAGTGATTTCCTGTGAATTTTAGCCCTCTAAAACCTGCATCTTTGTAACCTCCTGCAGGGACAATTGTGTAGCAGCTAACCAGGGAAAAAAAAAAGCTATTATCCGATCGATGTTTTCTCAGTCATGGAGATTTTAAAACCATGCTCTTAAACTGCATGAAATTAAATCTGTCAAGATCAAGAAGTATTGCATGTGTTTTATGTTTTTGGAAACTGTAACAAAACCAAGATGAAATGTCATTTAGTATTTCACCAAGTACTAACTTAGCATGCTACAGAAGTTTCTGTTTTACATTGTTTTATTTTAAATGAAGGATTTGGAGCAAAAAGCAAAAAAAGAGATGTAGAAAAATCTATCAAGTTGTAAAAAATATCAGCCTTTTTTTCTAATTGTGACATCCATGATCTCTACAGATAGTGATGTGATGATATGAAGGCTAGTAAAGAAGAATAAAAATGTCAGGAAGAAATATTCCAAGTTGTAAATAACTTTTGGCACAGCTAAATGAGGAAATCATGATGCATGGAAATCACTCCACAGAATATGAATACCATGTGTTAAGTTACAGCATTAAATGCTAACAAAAACATGTAGCATTGCAAAATGATTCATAAATTCCTGGCTATATGATAATTATGTTGCTACTGTAAAAGATGACAGACTAATGTCAACTTAAGAGAAAAGCTCTGTCAATGCAAAATTCTCCTTCATTTAGGGACACAGAGTATTTAAAAAAGAAAAAAATAAAAGAACATTAAACACATCCCTTTTGGTCATATAGGCTTTTACAGCACTTTCATATCACAGTGTTTTTAATGTCTTTCACTCCAGTGACTCAGAGACGACAATCACTCCTACAGCAGACTTGATAATCCTTTCCTCTCTCAGTGTTTTGAGCTCTTCACACTAAATCTTTACTTTAAGTGGCAAAGTTTCCATCTCTCTCCAGCTGGTGCTGCCAGTCATTCCCCAGACCTGAAGGCTTCCACTTTTAAATGTGCATGCACTCCACTTCTATCTATCACACAGAGACTACACCTGCAGAAACAATTATTGTAGACCATTAGAACGGATTTGCAGAGCAGAGCAGCTGGTGCCAAGGACCTGAAGACTACAGAGAGATAATATGGAGATCAGTCCTCATCTGTCTCCCAGGGAAATGCCCATCTGCAGATGGAATGCCCTAGGTGAGCCTCCCAACATGTATTCCTCCACTGTTTTAGCTGCAGTGAATCCAATTACAGTACCCTGAGACCACTCCATTACATGAGTCCACTAAGTGTGGAAAAGCAGAAGTCTTACTTTAAAAATGTACTTTTAATGGAAGGTAAAATGTGAATGACACCTGAATCTGCTAGGAAACATAGATATGTAGTATTTACATTTAAAATAGTCTTATTTTTCTCCTTTTTTTTTCTGTAAAAAAATTATATCTTTTATAGAAATACATGAATGCTTTCTCATTGATGCAGTAAATCCATGGCTTTTCAACAATCCACCAATAGTTTTTTGGTGCTATTTGTTTAAAGTTAGTCCAAAAAGCTATCACCATTTAACAACAAACCTTTTATTACAGATGTAAGCTTCAAAGATTTTCCATGAAGCCTGTTGCTTTTAAAGTATTTCCAGTAAAAGTACCTATTGATAGTCATTATTCAGTAAGTACAATATAAAATAGTTCCAGCTACTGCACTGAGAAAGTCTTGGCCTCAGTGTTTCACATTGAAAAGAAATTTATCACCTTGTTGTTCTTGCCAGAAAGACTAATTAATATTAAATCTTTTGAATTTCTCTAGATAAAACTGGCATCTGAGACCCTAGTATAGTATCAGAGTTCTTTAAAATAAGTCTATAATAGAGATTAGTACCTCTTGTGTAATACTGTATGCATTGCATTTTGTTACATTTATTATACAAATTGAAATGAATAACAATATGCAGTTTAACATCCCATGAATATTTTTTAGCATTCTCCAACAGTAGTTAATATGCTAACCAACTTCACTGAAAGGCATACAGATGTGGAAAGAGTCTATCTAGGGACGTTAATTATCACCTTGTCAAATTCAAATTATTATCTTGCGAGTTCATTTCCATAAAGTATCCCCTTTGCTGTTGGATGATTTAACATGTGTCTGCTTTTTCTTATCTTATTTGTATCTATCTGGAGGCTTTAAACCTTTCAAAGTCGGTCAGCTCTTTATCAGATCATGATGTTTACCGTAACTGATTTTGTCAAATACTTTTTTGCAAACACTCAATTTTGCCAAAGATGGGTCTGTAAAATGTGAAGAGAAACTGGCACACACCACCAACAACGTTACATAAATCAGACTAAGACTTCAACTATTTCTAAACAGGATTAGCATTCAGTGAAGAACCAAAGAGCCTGGGGAATGATTTACCTGACAAAATTCTGGAGACAGTCATTCTTGGTTGGTAAATCATTTCACGTTACGAGAAACCTGGAGTAATTCCAGCTGTAAGAATTGGGTAGACATTTTCCTCTGTGCTAGTCTGGATCACATGATAGGGTAAAAATATCATATGAATATTAATGACAGTGGTTTTTTTAACTATTTGAAGGCAACAAAGCAGTGATGAAAATAAAGGAAGACAGAAGACACATATGCTATTGGATAAGAATTACACCCTGCACAACTGAAAGTTTATACTAGTTTTTTACTTTTTGTAAAAGATCGAATGCAGGATAAATGTGTGTATAATGTGGTGGATTCTTTGTAAGGATGGTGAGTCACTGGAACAGTCTGTCCAGAGCTGTAGATGCCTCATCCCAGGAAGTGTTCAAGGCCAGGCTGGGTGGGGACAACCTGGTCTAGCGGAAGGTGTGTCTGGCCATGGCGGTGGGGTGGAACTAGGTGATCTTTAAGGTCCCTTCTCTGATTCTATGATTTCGTGATATAAACATAGAATTGATCAATCTCCCAAATTTCTGTTTAAAAAAAAAAGGCAAAAATGCTGTATCTGGACTTAAAATCCATTACCCTGCAAATGAAGTTAACTAAATCTGGTAACAGAAAATATTTTACATCTTTTTTAATTTTAAATTTTTAAATTTCAGTTGTGTGAAAGCTCAAGAGAAATGTGTAATCACGACTTTTACAGTAAAACTAAAACACACAAATTTTTAATAAGAGTAAACAGGAAAAAGAAGAATGGTATTTTTGAAAAATTAAAAGCAACAACCTAAATGTGACTCTAAAAAAAAAAAAACAAAGCAAAAACCGGAAACCAGAGAGAAAAAGACAATCAGCTAGCTGTCTGTAAATACCTCCATGAATAATTTCAAAAGAAACACAGAAAGCTCCTGTTCAAGGGCCAAACTACTCACTTGTTTTGATTTGGTTTTTATCTTCCCTCTTACATCTGTGCTACATTGGAGATTTGTTCCTTTTGTTTTCTTTCTGTTCAGGAATTTTTCTCCAATCTGTTGCTAAGACACCTTAACTATCAATACTTAAGAGACACAAAAGAAGTTGCCAGGCTCAGGGGAAGGGGGCACCTGGCTGCACTCCTCCTATCCCAGGGTTTCTGTGCGGGGAGGAGAAATATCATGAGGAACTGGGCTAAGAGAGCTGGAAGGGCAGCCCCTGCAGCTAGGAGAGAGTTCTCTGTGACCGACGGAGCATCTCCTCCTTACTGGGTGAGCTTTCGGTTGTAAGAGCAGCCGTTTGAAACTGGGACTTTTATTAACACCAAAATTTGGCTGGGGACGACCTTCACCATCCACTCGGGTGCCTCAGGGGAAACCCGGAGCCCCTTTCCCCTACGAAAGAGTCCAGCTGCCACTCTCTAGCCCCACAGCTTTCCTGACACTGACCTGGGTTGCTTTTCTGCTACACCGTGGCCCCGCATCCCTGCTTGCTGGGACACACCACAGCTCCTGCCACAGCTGCGGAGATTGTACCACCTCTTGCTTGCTACCCCGGGTGGGCCAGACTTCCTATTCCAGCCTGATGCCCTGAGATTTCCTACTGCAGCCTGTCCTGCTATCCAGCCCACCCGCCATTACCACGTGAGGGAGTCACACCTGCCCTGGCGCTACAGCGCCCCCTGCAGGCATGGAGGAATCACCGCACTGCCTTGCCCAGAGCCCAGCAGCGCCCCTGCTGGCTGTGATCGTAACTGCACCAAAAGGAGGGCGCCTGGCAGCCCAGAGCGAGCTGCGAACAAGTTTCTGGTTTTGTTTGTTGCTGCTGCTGCTGTTGCTGCTTGTTTGCCTTGTTACAAATACTAGTAAAGAACTGTTATTCCTTTTCCCATATCTTTGCCTGAAAGCCCCTTGATTTCAAAGTTATAATAATTCTGAGGGAAGGGGGGTCATATTCTCTGTTCTAAGGGAGGTTCCCACCTTCCCTAACAGACAGCTGTCTTTCAAACCAAGACAATTAGCTATTACAAGACTGGATAAATATTAGCTTTAGAGGAAATTTGCAGGGAAAGGACTAAAACAGACTCATCTTTGGTGACTAGCAGAGGATGGAAAAAACATCATACTCAGGGAAAATTTGATTTCTGTTTATCATTTATTAATCATAACTTCTTTTTTATTCTTATCGGTTTTCATGGATTTACTCCATTTAGATTCAGAATTGATTTCATTGGGAATTCAGAGACACTACTTATACATCTACATGTAGAGACAAAGTCTGTGCGTTAAATGTGTTAAAAGTACCTAAAACTGCTTCCACTGCATCTGTGTAAACCAGAAGTGCAACTTCAGCAGTTAGTTCTTGCATAAATTTCAGTAGAGTAGATCAAGAAATTGTATCAAGAGGGTAATTATAATGTATTATGTTTTTTAAGTAACAGGCTATGCTCCATGCTCCCCAAATTCTTTCTAATTATAATTAGTGAAGACTACAGTAAAAAAGGTTTGCAAAGTTTTTAAAAAAATATGCTCACTTCTGAGCAAAAAGCTTAATAAAGAGAGTGATGTTAACTAAATGCTATAGACCAAAATGCAAGAGAGTGAAAATTCGAAATGTGATTATGGCAATTGCATTTCAAACTCCTGTGTGGATAAAACTACAGATTAGGATATAAGAAAGAAAACATAACTTGAAGTTAAATTATGGTCTTAACATTAATACATCACTGAAATGACTGAAGTTTCAGAAGCACATAATTGAATAGGACTTCTTGTTAGCTCACTACACTTGCTATCCACATCTCTCACTTAGCACTAAAATAGAACTGAAGGACATTATTTCTAGTGGTCCTGTTCTTCAGTGCCGCTGTGAAAGCACTCTTTTCTCTTATGAGGTAAGGGACTTCAGATTATTTGCTGAACAATAATCTTCAGCAAGAGTATGTTGTCTTACAGCATTGTTAAGGCTATAACCTTAGGCCAAAGTACAGATTTCAACAGGCTTTGCTGAAGCCTTTGTAATGCAGCCATCATTGTCAATCATACAAGTGTTCATTTTGCAAAAATAGTTTCCTTGACATTTGATATAAAGTAAAGGATACAGAGTGTGCTAAACAGTGGCTAAACACAAATAATTGTTCTCAAAATATATACCATACTGAAGAATGCCTATGAACCAATAATATAATTCAGATGCTGGGACCATAGTGCAATGAATACACCATACTGGGAAATGCAGCTGTCCACATCACAGACCCTGACAGCCAAATAAATGTCCAATCAAAACAGATTTTGCACTCTTGACCTTAAGGTGAACACCTATTTTAAAGTCAGGGTATTCATGAATGAAAGAGAAGGAATAGTTTACATAGCCTAGCAATGTGGTCACCTGATTATTTAATGGAAAATTCAGAGGAAAATAATATTAAAAGACCTACTTAGTGCCAAAAATTACTTCATCTTCAAAAATAATTTAATCTGTCATTCTAGCAGTTTGAGCAGTACCTCATTTAGTTCCTTTGTCTGAGATATGGAATGACTTTTAAACATTCTTTGCTAAATTATTACTTTCAATTAATGCAACTGGTTACTGCCACATGTCACAATGACTATGCTGGATGGACTCTTCTTTGGGACATTTCTTTTACTTGTTGGACAGGTAGTATTTCTTCATATCTGTTGTATTCTATATTTTGGGATCAAAAGAAAGGCATTCTAGGCAAAGAATTCAAACTGTCTTAGATATAGTCAACATAATTTTTTTGGGAAAAAAAAGCATAAATTGCTTTTTTCTTAGCCCTAATAGTTATTTAGTATAAGCTACAATAACTTTTACAGCAAATTCAGAAACAGAAATACAATATAAATTAATCAACTAGGAATGCATGCATAAATGCATCTTTTTGAAATGCTGTGGCAAAATGTATTTTTAGGGGGTACACTGGAAACACAGAGGTACAACACTTAATCTATACTTCAGCTACCCAAAAGGAAAAATTTGACCCCTATTTCATTCTCCTCTTTGTGTGAAAAGGGAATCATCGATTTCTGCCAACTGACAAGCAGTCAAGCATAGAAAACAAGTAGCAGACCAACCCATACAGTAATTCCTGTTAATTCTTTCCCCAAGGTTTTGGTTGTTTTTTTTTTTTTTCTGCAAGGGAAACATTGATTTGAACATGTTTTAGTGGATTTTTCAAAATCATACCTTTTTAATAAAGTTTCCCTTCCCAGCATATTGGGATCAGATACCAGGAACAAAAACCACATGAAAATTCATTAAAAGAAAAATCAAAACTCTTGTGTTTCTCAGGAACTATGCAACCCACTGACATTCTGTAGGGGTTTTGTTTGCTTGCCTTATATCTTTTATGCTAAATTTGTTCTGTAGAAGTGCTTAGTCTGGGTTTGTTGATAAGGAGATTGATTAAGTGCAAAGAAAACCTAATTTGTTATTGTCATTTAAAAGTAATAGACCTCTGTTTTTTCCCCCTCTCTTAAAACAAGTAAATAAACCAAACCAATAAACAAACCAAAATACCCCTCCCTTCGACCCCCCCTAATTTGATATAGAGGATTAAACACGAGGAAAATGAAGACTGTAAAGCTGTCTTTGTTGTTTTGGAAGGAAGTGCTGAAGTCTAGACTCCAGCTCCGTTGCTAGATATATTACCACCACCCACCATGGTAAGAAGTCCTTTCCAAAACTGAGTTGAAGGAGTTCTGTCCTCTCATCATCTTCTTCCTAGAATCCCTAGTATTATTCAAATTTTGGATTGCACGTTTGTAACTTCTGCTGTCCTCAGTGTGAATATGGTTTAGATGAAGTGACCTGGCAACTCCAGCAGCCTCTCCCTCTCTGCTCTCCCTGCCACAAAACAGCTGCAATATTCTGCTTAGGTTAAGAGCAGCAGATGTAGTCTCTGCTGATTGGCTGTTGCTAATGACTTCTTCATCCTTGAAAGCTCTGTAAAGAGAATGTCTAAAGTAAATAAATGAAGTCCTGTTGGTCCTCAGGTGTATTTTGCTGCAGAATCTAGGTATCCACATTAATTAATTTTACATCTGTCTCTTACAGACTGTTTTGGACTATATATTTTTCATTAATGTGGATTTTTCCATTTCTCCCTTAAGAATTAAGAGCCCTTCTCTTGCTTACAGTAAAATAAATATGCTGTATCTGTTCCATAGAAAGTCTCCTAAGAACTTCTTTTCCATTAGCTAAATTTTTGTCACTGCAAAAGTGAAATGCATTGTAAATTGGAGATTTGTTTACTTGTTTCTTTGGGGGTTTCTGTGGTTATAGTTTAGTAGCGAGAAGGAAGAGAGGAGTAATTATTTAAGAAAATTTTATGAACATAATTTATCCATAAAAATAGTTTTAATTATTCTCAATTTTTTCTCCCTAAATTATTTCTCCTTCCTCTCTAAAAGTCTTATGTTGGAGTTGGGACTCTGTAAAAGCCCATTTCTCTAGACCCTGAAAAATCTATATACTGATTTCTCACATTCTTCCATGTCTAACTTTATTATTTTTTTCATAAAAAGAGATTACTTTGCTACTTCTGGTAGTTTTGAATATTAACCTTTTTCACTGTACAGAAAGAAGAAAAAGAGGGCTGAAAAGACAATAAACTATTTTCAAACATTGTTTATCTAGTTAGTTAGTTTGAGTGGTCTTTATAGTTCATATAAGTCTATTTTATTTCCTTTTTTATTCCTTCTAATAATATATCTTTGCATCCAAATTGATAAAAATAAGGAAAATTTTTGCATCCAAATTGAAAAAAGGATTTCAAAATTAACACTGTTCCAATTTGCTCTAAAACCAGCATGCAATCGTCTTTTACTGCTTACCAGTTTATAGTCAAATAGTTTTGCACTTAAAAAAATGTAGCAATTAAAGACCATGAACATAAAACAATTGTTGCTTGAAACTGGCCGATAATGATACCAAAATGTTGTTTCTTATTATAGAAGTCCTGGTACTTTAAACTTCAAATGTATGAACTAGTAACCAATCAACATATTTAGGTGGCCATTACTCTGTGATCAATGTCAAATGTTTTTAATTAACTAGTTAGGCAAGCTTAAGAAAGCCTGCTGAGCAACGATGTATGATGTCAAAGCACTCTCTTCCTTTGTCACTTCTATTAGGCAGAGGAATAATTACAAAAATCAATGGCAAAGGAAGAAGAAAACCAAACCCTTTATTCTAAGAGCAGAGGTCAATCTGTTTACAGTGGAATTAGGTGGTAGTATTAGAACAGATAATTTGAAAAAACCTCGAAAAATGAATACTTGAAGCGGTGATAAAATAAAAGATTCTGTCAGGAATTATTAGAACCCCATGCTATAGTAAAATACATTTTTATTTTTCATCAGTGTTTTAGTCAAACTAAAAGCAGATAAAGCTGAGAAAAATGCAAAATCCCATTTGAAAGTCATGGAAGTTCTGCATTCCACATGTGACAGAACTGAAACACACTATCAGCCCTGTTACAGAAATACTGTGATCTCTCCAAAAGACGTGGCTTTCCTCATCAGTAGTATCCTGTATGAAGTTCAGAAATACCCTTACTTGCTTTGGCATCTTGAAACCGAAGGGGAAACATGATTATTTTCATCCACCGACTACATTAACAAATGAGAAACTAGGAAGTATATATTAACTGTGTCCTATTATACTTACTTCCATTTTATCTCCTTTGTCATATAAGTTACACCTATTCCATCATCAAAAGCCTGTATAGAATTTCAAATTCTCCACTGGCCACCATTTTACCTCCGTAGTATAAGATGCTAATTTCTGGGTCAAGGAGGTGTTTAGGTCAGTGTCATATGCTGATAGAGTGCCCTGAGGAGAGGTTAGTAACTCTAACTTGTCTTCCCAGGCTGCCTTTGAGTGCTGACCTGGCCAGGGCAGCAGGTCAGGGCAGTGGTGGGAGATCCCTGTGGTGGGGCAAGGACCCAGGGCACAGCCACTCCACTTAACAGCATTCACTGCCTCAGTCATGGGCACACCAGGGCACTTCTACAGTCCAAGATGAACCTGTCCGTCTCCTCCTCTGCTCACACTGGGCCTGAAATACAAGAAAAAGCAAAGAAAAGAAAGGAAAAGAGAAGGGGGAGTGGAGAGGGGGAGGGCGGGCAAGCTCTGCTTTACTGCTCATTCATTCCTCTGCATTCAATCACTCCAAGGCAGTAACTAGCTCAGCCCCAGGCTCCCCTTACATGCACAAAAGAAAAGCAATCCCATTCAGAAGGAGACCATGAGTTATTGATCTCATGCTGAATGTTATGTTCGGTTCAGCAGCACTGTCAGCTCCCTCACACGGAAAGCTTATGTTTCCCACCAACTCTGTTGAATGATACTCAGCTTTTTTGAAAATGAAGTGTTGGGGACTAGGGGTCAAGGGCAGAGACATCCCAGCTTTCATCCTGGGACTTCAGGACACATTCTGGGTCATGATGAGGGGTAAGCCTGCCAGGATTTAATTGTAAAAATACTGTAGATCTTGTTCACCAGAGGGGCAGGCAATTCATGGTTGCTTCACTTTCTAATTCAGACATTAGAAAATGAGCCATAAAGCCATCATTTGTTAATGTATATTAGATTTATTTTACCCATTCAAATTAATGAACAAAGTTTTTTGCTAAGACACTTTATAGTTCATTTATTTAGCTTAATATCCTCATTTGCAGAAATATGCAGAGATTTGGGTTTAATCAATGAAGACATTAAACTTGAAAACTTAAATTAAAAATTTATTTCTTATAACATGTTTCACTCTCAGCCTTTCTTTACACGAACTATGTGTAGCGTTACCCTATGTGTTGACACTCAGTAGTCTATATAATTATTTGACAGAAAGCAAGAGGGATTTTTAAATTAGTTATTGTCACCGTAATGCAAACATGAAATTTTCAGTCCCTATAAAGTCCATATTAAGTTCCTGATTAAAAACTGATTAAAAGTGCCACCAGGGGAGGTTTAGATTAGATATTAGGAAAAAATTCTTCATGGAAAGGGCGGTCAGGCATTGGAACAGGCTGCCCAGGGGAGTGATCACTGTCTCTGGAGGAATTTAAAAGATATGTACATATGACATTTAGGAATATTGTTTAATGGTGGACTTAGCAACAGTTGGACTTTGTGATCTTAAAGGTCTTTTCCAACCTAAATGGCTCTGTGATTCTATAATTAAGCAAAGGACTGAGTAGGCATCTTAAGAAAGGAAGAGCCTGATGAATGTAGACACCTCAGAGGAAAAAAATTAATTTACAAAAAACAGCAAAGAAAAAACTCCTATGAAAGTAGGAGTGCATATTTAATGGGACCCTAGAGCTGAGACACAGAAACCGTCTTACAGTCTTACTGTCTTTACTTCAATGCAAATTCATTTTGTGTGAGTAATAAGTACTGTCAGAATGTCATTCCACAATCGTGTTCACATAGTCACACTTTCGTAAAAGAAAATTTTATAAATGAGACATATCATTCTGTCAACTAAAACTTAAAAATTAAAAGTAGAATGATATGCTGACTAATGTTTGCTATAAATATAGTCCTTTATTCTTATCAAAACAGCCTCAATCATACCAAAGTTTTTATGCATTAAAAAATATATAAATCTCTGAATGCGTTCTGTTAATCAATTCAATTTTTGTTTTCATATTGAAAATTCCCTCTTTTCACGGGATATAAATGATTTACCATTCCACTTACTTGATTGGTCCTCTGAATTATTCAACATTCTTTTTGCCTGGGATTGGATAACTAAAATTTTCAAATGGAAAAAACATGTTTTGAAAAGTTCTTCCTGATTGAAATATTTCTATTAGCAAAATGTAAAGACATGCATTCTAAATAAAAACCTTACGAAACCTTATATACAGACAAATAGGAAAAAAACCTAGCAAATAACCAAAGAGGGTAAATAAGATACCCTGACTTCACTAATGAACAGTATAATGAAGATTTCTAATAATTGGTTTGATGTTTTCTCAGCTGGAATTTTCTCTACTGTTTCCACCTGATGAATCTAATATAACTATAGAGAAACTTAAACTATTCATGGTTTAACATGGAAAGTTTTGGTTTGTTTTTTTTTATCTCTTAGCTCTTAGCTGTAGATTCATTACATGAATGTAATGACTTGAAGGTAATTTTTCTAAGTGAAAACTAGTAATTTTTTTAGCACTACTTGTTTTTTCTCACACCAATTTGTTGTGTTTTCTTCCACCCTTTTTTTCTAGTCTTTGTTGAAATTAAGATTCTCCTATTTCTAATTTGGGTACTCAAGCTCTGATGAGAACAAATAGGAATTAAAATAACAAAACTATTTTATTGGCATACAGTGGAAATGGCTGTCCAAGGATTTTTGAACATTATATCTCTACTTCTAGGTAGAAATACACTCCAAACACCGCAAGAGGTGTTTGGAGTGTTTTACTTCTAGGTAAAGACACTCCAAACACTACAAAAGCCTGTTCTAGTCTCTTTCACTGATTTCCTGAGAGAAAGGTAGTTCAGGAGGAAAGAAAAATCATGTATTGCACTCTGATTCAGCACTCAATATACTGTAATCATGCAGAAGAAGAAGAAGCCAGATAGATGAGTGAATTTTGAGTCTACTATATCGATCTGTTAACATGCCACATATTTCCTTTACCACTAACTTACACCAGAACTCCAGCAGAATTCTGTTAGCACTGGTAGCTCTGAAGTAATGCTGTGTTAATCCTGTTAGTATGCATAATATTATTTAATCCGTTATGAATACAACCAAAGCTACAATGAGAATTTCCTTGCTCATTTTTGGTCACTCTGCCCCAAAACAGAAGAGAAAATTTAAATATAAACTTATCTAATTTATGTCTTCTCTTCTCATAACTGTTTCTATGACAATAATGTAATTGCTGTAACATATTTCAGTATACATGTTTCTTACTTCCTTCATTTGCAGCTGATTCACATTTGATTCACATATGATTCACATATGATGGTAAAGTTCTAGTTGCCTGATCATATTGTTTCTAGTAAAATGTTGAAGAACATTTGAGAAATGTTGTATGGTCATCAATGTATGTGCCACGTGTGAAAACTCTGGGGAAATGTGGTAAATTCCATCTAATCTCACTACCCTGCCTAGGCTTTATTTTATAGAAATATTAGTCGACAAGTACTGTGAAGCCACAGATTTCAGTTTTTCTAGAACGATTCCTAAACTCCTTACAAAATCAATCATAGCCACCTTCACCTTGTACAGAAGTATGCTTCCATGGGCATAAAATCAACAGAAAATTAAAAAAGACAATATCCCACCTCCTACACATAACGTTTTCCTGTGTTTCCAGGTTTCTTTTTTCTGAGCATCTCTCTCTGTCCATAGACTATCTGAAAATACGTGAGATTTCCAGCTAGAGTATGGAACCTTACAACAAAACTGAGAAACTATTCTCAAAAGAGATAATGTAAATGGAACACTGTTCCTACAATCAAACTTGTAGCACATATAAACAGGATGAAATTTAAGCTCAGTCTGAAATGCAATGTAGTAAAAAAATGAATTTAAACTCGGTAGGAGAAATTATTCTCTTAAAAATCAAACAAAACAAAAATATTAAGACTAAAAGTAAAGCATGAGTTACCTTGATTACAACTTAAGCAGAGGGATAGAATAACTTTTTGATAGTTAATTTTGGTTTTAATCCCCCTTATCATTCTGAGGCTTAACTCAAATATGAACGAGAAGTCAGTGACTTTCTTCTAATTATGATTCCATTTGTGAAATATGACATTTTTCTTCTCCCTGGGTCACGGCTCCAGTTGTGTATTTTACAGTTTTTTATTGCTTTGCTCTCCATTTGAATTTTTCTTCGTATAAAGACAGACTGAATTGCCTCTCAGTTACTAACCCCTTTAACCTCAGATCACGACCTCTTGTTTTGCAGCTAGTTACTATCTCTGCTGCTTGCTGATATCAATTTGTTTCC
This sequence comes from Grantiella picta, assembly GCA_013397955.1. Lineage (NCBI taxonomy): Eukaryota > Metazoa > Chordata > Aves > Passeriformes > Meliphagidae > Grantiella > Grantiella picta. Next base: position 221,095 of record VZRM01006577.1, read on the forward strand.
GCTTCATTTGGGATCAGCCGTCTGGGCTCTTGATCTCTAACATCCCCTCACTGGATAACATCTTTCAGTACCCAGTGATGGGAAGAAACCCCCAAACTCAAATGAAACAAGACTTCAACAGGTAACAAAAACATGATGTCAATCCCCCCACCTCTTGAAAGATGATTTAAGAACAGATAATGTTTATTCACAGACTGTCAGTTAGTTGATGAATAACAGATCACTGTGCGGTCAAAGGAGAGATTTTTTAAATTTCAAGAGACAAATTTCAGCTGAGAGAAAGAGGTGTCAAATAGAATGTACCACTGCAGCATATCTGATTGCAGTAGGAATAAAGCATAAGCAAGAAGTATAATTTTAAGCCTAATCTGTCACTATACTGAAATGGTAGGAAATTCTTGTTTCAAAGCAAATGCATGCGAAGTGAACAATAGGGAAATGCTTTGAAAAAAAGGAAAGAATGTATTGATTTGCTTATGATCATGGTTGAATAAAGTAAATTAATTCTAGGAAGAGATTGATTTTTGTGATATAATTTTAATTATTTAAATAAAACTATGTTTATGCTCCCCATAGGTGTTATGATTCATTCCGACATTATTTGAGGAAACTCAACAGAAAATTAAATGAGACATTTGGGGTTCTTTTAATATTACTGCCATAAACTTGAATCATCTTTACCCAATGATTAACAAGATTGACACATTATCTTTTATTTAACTAATAATTTCTAAGCAACAACATTTAAATATTGAGTAATAAGCTACATATTGGTAAGAAAAATAAAATAAGTTCGTGAAAGAAAATAATTGTTTGCTGACATAGTTTTAAAAATGTAATTGAAATAATATTTATTATGAATGTTTGTTCAGTTTCAATAACAGTCCTGCCTTGTCAGAATTCAGCAAGGGGAAATTATGTAGACTAATAAGATTTGACACACCTCATTGAATTCCCAATCCTCCTACTTCCCTAGTCATCAAGATTAGACAGGATCTTTCTAATCACTAGACAATACGTGCTCTCCAGTCACTGGAATGCTACCTGATATACTCTTTACTATTATTTTCTACAGTATTCCAACTGTTATGGAAACAAGAACTAACACATATGAAAATATTTGCATTTCTACCATTATATAATCAATAGATCACATTCATACAGCTTGATGAGTACCACATACTGTGCGTAGAGAAACAACAGTATTCATTAAATTATAAACATCTTGTTTTAAAATTATGTTCAGGGATTTTATAACTTTTCAGACTACTTTGTATGAATCAGATCTTTTCAGAAATCTAATCACAATAAAATTTATACATTCAGTTATGAGGACTTTAGTATTAATAATTTCAATTTCTGAGAACATTCTCCTATGGAAATTTCTGATATGACAAACAGAAATACCTGTCCAGTTCTTCATTCTTCCCTGTCTTCTATTCACATATATATTCTCCTCTAATGGGCACCCATCATTTATTAATCCATGAATTAAAATCCATGAAAATTCTGAAATCTGTTCTTGGGTAGGTTTATGGTGACTATTTTGCCTTGGTTAAGGAGACAGTTTATACAAATGGGGAGATCTGTTGCATCAATAGCAATCAAGGCAAGAGAGTGAGGCCTTAACCCTTTTAATTTATGAACATAGATGTAGGAGGAGACTCCAATCTGAATAGCCACACAGAATTCCCTATTCTAGAATAAAACACAGTTTAACTAAAAGCTCCATGTCATACTCTATAGCAAACCTGAAAAAAATGTGACTGGAACTTTTGGCTGAATATGCAAGCTCAGAAATATTTGGGGAGCCACCTTTCATTCTACTTCAGGTGCCAAGTTCTTTTATTTCCACATAAAAGGGAGGCTTGATTAGTAACCCTGGCCCAGTTTTTAGCTATTGCACAAAATCCCTTTCCTGCAGTTCTTCTGCCAAAACACTGTTAGCGCCAGCATGGAAATGCACTTTTGTATAATGATATATAAAAATGTTTCTGCAATCCACATTAATTATATCCACTACTACCTCTTTGTTCACAAATTTAGTAAATATATCGTTTTAAAAGAAATAAAGCAGATTAGTCATGTCTCTTATGAGTTATATGCCACTTTTAAATGGCTCATAATCCTATCTTATGTGCTCCATTCACATGACTCTTCCAACTGCTGTATGCTTTTCAGGTCTGTAGTTTTGAACTTCTCGTAGATCCTTTCTTAAACTTTTAAAGAGAAACACATTTTGCCACCTCTGTTACTTCATTAACCTTGGTGAGTTATCAAAAATATCTGACACCGACTTTTTTATTTCCCTAAACACGCCACAGAACAATTTATCTGAGCCTGGTGCTTTATCATCCTTTAATCATTCTAATTTTGCAAACACTTTATATGATCTGGGGCTCATAAAACTCTTGTTGTATTTCACTTTCACAGAAAATTTATTCCAGACTTTAGGTTATGGCCTACAGCTGCACTCATAAATATCAAGGCAAAGCATTCATTCATGCTAAATTACCTTCCAGAGAGGTGCAGAGTTATTCATACCACTCAGAAGAACACCAAAATTCATATTTCTGTCAAGTTCCACAAAAATAGAATACATGAGATTGCCAGTTAAAACTTCTTTGCCAATATGTTTTGAAAGCATGGAAAACAGTCAAATTCCATATAGGGCTGCTGCTGAGAACACATTAAAAGAACTCAATTAATGATTGTCAGACTTCAAAATCTACTGTATCCAGATATACAAATTTTAACTGAAGTCTAAATAAAAGTACTATAAATAAGCTCAAGGAGTTGTGGGAAAGTTAAAGCAGGAAACACTATATCCCTATTTTAAGTACTTATTCTTCATCCTCAATTTCCAGTCTTTCAAAAAGAACACATTCTGTTTGTCATTGGACTTCCTGTATCAAGCAAGTCCCAGAAATCTGTGGCTCCTAGACCATGTTCCATTACCACAAAAATCTTCATTAGTTTGAGTCGTTTCAAGTAAAAGTGAAAGCATCTTCATCAATCAACATGTACCAGTTTAATTTTGGCAAAATTAAAAATTTAATTTAAAGTTTAATTATGGCAATTTAATTTAAAGTTTAATTATGGCAAAAATACTTCTTCCTGTTTTCAGATAAACATTGCATCTAGATAAACATGAAACATCATAACTCTCATCAAGTTCTGACATTACAAGAAAAAATGTTTTTAAAAAGAAAATACAATAGCTTTCAGAAGAATAATTTTTACCATTTAAATACATATTTTCTTTTGTATGGCCTAAGTATAGTGAGAAGGCCAGAAAATTATTTGAATAGTGTCAAAAAGTATGACTTAACTTGATTTTCTTGCAAGCTCTAAGTTGTGAATTCGAAGAAAATAAAAAGAAAACAAAAATGTAACATGTGTTATAGAAAAAAAAAAATAACCCTGACTGTAAATAAAAAATCGTGCACCCTTGCGGGAAGCCTTCATTGCACAGGTGTTAGTAGCAGCTAAAAAACAAACAGATATGTGCTCAGTGGAGATTTGTCTCCAGTAACTAATAGCAACTTACCCCTGCAGAATGAACATATTTTTTCATAACATTCATGATTAATTCTATCCTAAGAGGGTACAATTTCTTTTTACTATTAGTCTTTCGAAATTATTGAAACATGTATAAAGAGTAGAAAAATCTGGGGATTAATTCACATAAGAATATTGTCCAATTTAAAATTAAAGCATCAAACACCACATCAAATGTCTGGGATATAATCACTATGTTTATACATTAATGAATCCATTGGAGAGGATGTGGTTATATGTAATATTAAATAACAGAGTTTTAGCTTATCATTATTATTTAGGGATCGTGCAGTGCAAATACCTTTAAATCCTGCACTGTAATTTACCAGATCTGAAAGTGAGGGTAAACTTGCTCAGCAGCATAGCATGCTTATCCTGTGCTGTTTCAGTATGTAGTTCTTTATTTCATTCTCATCACTCACAGAGCATGAGCAGCAGTAGCAATAAAACTCTGCATGTGTACGCCAGTACAGGGTTTTTATTGCTGTTTCTGCTCTTGTTTCCCATGAGAAGGAGGGGATAAAAGGGTGTGGGAAATCTTGGTTTTTAACAGGAGTTTCTGTGTCAAAAGTAAGACAGAAGTTACACTGCTTTTAAGGAGCTTACCTTGGTTTGTTTTGGCTTCCTTAACTTGAACTCCCCTAATTTTAATGAGCAGATCTATAGCAATATTCCAAATATTATGAGCCACCTTCTTTCATGATTCTTAGGTCATCAGGGGCTCCCAGGAATGCCTGCCTCCATGCAGACTATGCAGAGTAAATCCACCTGCTGGAGGTCTTCCATCTGCTGAGGTTCTGCTACTGACCCTGCTCTCATTCTCCCATGCCTGAGATCCCCTCAGGTAAAATGGGCCACCTTTCCCCCAAATCTGTTTTTTTTCTCTCCTCGCAGGTATAGATCAAAGTACTAATTCAAATTTCTTCATCAAACTTGTTTTTGGAGAAATTTCCTGTGTAGGACATGAAACAGATTATATACAGCTATAAGAGAATTCAAAGCTGCAAGACTTTCACAGAAGAGATTGTGTCAGTAAAGAAACACCAAAATCAAAGTGTGTCTTAGAACTTTTGGATTAATGAATATTAGTCAACCATAAATATATTCTCTCCAGCAAATATACAATTTTTTTTTTTGTGCTGAAAGTTAATAGCTGCAGTCCTTCAAACAAAAAATAACAGCAAGAAAAAAATAGCGCAATGTTTTTTATGGGTTTGACTTGTTGCAGGTTTTGGCTTGTTTAGTTTGGTTGTTCTTTTTTCTGATACTGACATTACTTTTATTTCCTTTTATTTATTACCTTTATTTTATTCAGAAATAATTGTGTCTTCTCTATTCCCTGTAGTAAATTAGGAGTTAAAATTATCTCTCTTGCCAATGCTAAAAATCAACTCTCACCCCTCCCAGCCATATCTCACCTCTTCCAATACAGTGCTTGAGATGCTAGGTTATGAAATGCTTGATGAGGTAAGACTAAATCATAGTTTGTTATGAATGTTGTTTGAGCAACAACTCTGACATTGAAAAAAAAAAGGTAAAGTTATGCAAAATTAAAATGGGATGTTGTAGTTAACTAGGTCAAATATTTTTTATTTCTATTTTTTTTATTGACTGAAATGGCTGCAGCTCATGGCCTAACATTTATTTGGCAAACTATTCAAGTAAAGTCACATGGTTCACCAGCAGAGTGGCAAGTAAATAATTTCATACAGTGCTCATCCAGCTAAAGGTACAGGCTTCTACTTCTTCACTTGTAATTTTCAGTGAAATATATTTTTCTTAACTTGGAGAAGAAAAAAATCATGAGAGGATTTTAATGGTTCTGGATCACCCAATGGTGCACTGGACTATTTAACTGAGGGGACTGCTGATCAAGTAGGATAATAATAAGTAGATATGTTTCCATGTGCTTTATCTTGAAGGTAAATCCATCATACCTGAATGTATTCATGAGACAATACGCAATAACAATTGAAAAGAATTTCTGCTATTGCCTTTGAAACTATTAAGAAATAATTAAATAATCTCTGAGAAGTTAGGTGAAAGGGAAAGAAATAGCATTATTTTGTCAAAGCCTTCATTTCAGTAAAAAAAAAAAAAAATCACTCAGAAAAGCAGCTTTTGTTTGGTCTTTGATCTAAAACTTCCATATCTTCATTTATGCATGAGCAAAGTCTGTAAAACTGTTCAGTTTAGGACAAATTCCCTTCATCTAACTTGATAAACCTCCATTACTATTTTCTCTTCTACAATACACAATCCTGGTGCACAATGTCAAGAGGAAAGGAAGGTTTTAATAACCAGAATTTCAATGGCTTGCTTTGTGTACCACAGTTCACAGAACATCCCGGTACAAATCATCAGGGAATCTAAATAATCACCAGTGAAAAGGACACTATTTCCCACCTCATTTCCATCAGCAGCTATTCAAGGACAACTGTAATAATGTAAAATTATATAATGAACTTTGCAATAGCATAGAGGCTAACCATCTTAAAGTACCACCTTCAAAATTTATTTGTCAGGACAGTCGCTGATGGTCTGAACACCCATTTAGTCTCAAGGGTGGAGCTGAATGAGGCGGCACGGTCTGCCTTAATGGTGATGTTGCAGTCTCAAACCAGCACTGCTGCTTTTCAGTCATGAAATATGGGTTAACTGCACCAAGCCAGGCTAATGCTTGTGGGAGGAAAGCTTCTACTCCCAGACAAAACCAGTGCTGGAATTTTTGCTGTGCAGTATCTTCCTAGGGGCAATAAAAATTCCACATGATCCTATGAGTAACTGAGAGGTGTATTTTCACACATTGAAAAATGTTAAGGCAAAATTGCCTGCTGGCTGTCCCTAGAGGCTAGACACAGCATACTGAGTTAATTTCTAGCAGCACTCTGTAGGGAGAATATGCAGACAGGTAATATAAACAGCTTGATTTTAAAATACTGGATTTTTTTCCTTGTGGCTAGGAGAAGAGAAGAGACTGAATTACAAAAAATTAGTTTAGTAATAAGTGTCTTCTGAAGTAAGTATCAGATGTTATATTTCACAATATAGTATTGTCTACTTTTTGTCTGTAGCATTACTTAACTAGAAGATTAAAAAGTCTGACAAGATGTGGCTGTGCATCCAAGATAATACGTGCTCTTAATAATATTAATATGGTGTGTAAAGGGCACATAAAATCTGAAACAAAATTTCCAATAGACATGTGCAGAAGACTAACTCTCTGAAAAACATATACTGTACAAATTAGGGTATACATACTGTGTATTAATGATTAAAATACAAAGATGTTATTATTTTCTTGTAATCTATTGACTACTGAACTGGAAGGAGGGAAAAAATAATTTATAGCAACATTTCAGCTGAGGATAAGTCTCTGTATATGGAGGCAAATGAAGTGAAAGAAATAGATGATAGTTAAAGACTATGTAACAATTTTGTTAAGCTTTTTTAAATGTTTATACCAAAGTAGAACTAAAAAAAATTAAAAAAAAAGGAGGGGGTGGATTAAATTTACTTCTCTACTAGACCAAATCTGTGTTTCTGTTTTTAATTTATTTAGTGGCTTGAAATCGGCAATGTTTAAGGTAATATATTTTTTTTCCTTCTCCAAGAGGACAAATTTAAAAGACCCAACAAAACAAAGCCTAAAAATTTAACTTTTGAAAAATTTACTGCTGCATTAAAGTAACAACACTGTGTTTCAGATTATATGTAATTTAAGTGCAACATAAAATCTTTTTAAAAGGGAAAAATGTGGGCCAAAAACATTTAATCTTTTTACTTTTTAAAATCTGTCAAAGATTTATCAAAACTTAATATTTCCATTGAGTGTTTGTAATACATAAACATTATTCAGGTAAAACATTTTAGTTCTTTTGTTGGTTTTTCATTGAGACTTCACTGCACACAAAGCCTGCAAATTTTATCCATCATATAAAATGCCTTGATAGATTTGCTTGCCAAGGGTTCAGTGTTTGAGTTGAGGATAGGAAAAAGAATCTGAAAATACTAACAAGTTTTGTGGCAGTATATTTATTCTTGATGCTTGCATATTTTTAGGTTTCTTACTAAATTCTTCCCCTCTCAAAGTTCACAGGCTCTTCAATCAAAACTGCTACCAGCATCTGTTAGCCCTGGCCACAGAAATAAAATTAGTCTTCAACTAGCAAAATATTAATCAGGTTCTGTAAATAGAAAAGGAACAGAGCAAAAGTAACTATCTCTTTCTAATTTTTCACCATGGCTGGAGCTGATTAAGGAGAAAGATGGACTTTAAAGAGTTTGAGGGAAAGAGATCTAGAGGAAATGAGAATTTAGGGACAGAATTACATGTTATTATTGACAATAGAAATTAAGGCAGTAGAAAAAAATATAAGAAGAGATAGAACAGAGGATAACCACCATTCAGGAAGAAAAATAAACAACTCATGGGACAGAAGCCTGTGAGAGAAACTGAAGTAATGAAACAGTTACAAATCTAAAGAGCAAGTGATGCTCAGTAAGATGACTGTGAAGCATACTGGCTACTCACCCATGATCCCAATGACCTGTCAGCTCAACTAATATGCCAAGTGCCTTCATAAAAACCATAAGCTCCCAACACTCACATCTCCATTAAAAGACACAGGAAATAAAGAAATTCCAAAACTAAATAATAAATTTCAATTTCTACTACTTTATCGTGATTTTTCTTTTGTATGTTTAAGCTGTGTTTGAAGCAGTGCAATAATGCAGCATTGTGATTATGCTCCTGCCCGAATTTCATTTTTTATTTAGTCACAATAACCAAATTGTTAGGTGAGAGCCCATAATCCTTTCTTTATTCATTTCCTACTCTTCTACTGTAAGATTTCTCTAATCTATTTTCTATTCATTTATTTTAGTCTAATATTAACTAAAGAATGAACTAAAGCAAGTATTCAAAATTAAGTTTGCAGTCTAGCACAGAAATATATGCAGTTTTCAGTATCAAACAATTGTAAGGGTTACGGAGGTAAAAAATCACATTATGTAATAATGCAGATAATTCTTAGTAGAAGTAGCAATTTCATTGTGTTATATAGTGCTAATTATTAGAAATATGAATCAAAACAATTTCTGAATTTTAAATACAAACAGCAGTTATCTCTACAATTACAGAACTATAAAGGTAACAAGACTTTTCTCCTCCAAAATAACATTCCTCTCATAAATTGTACTGTCCAGTAGCATGACAAGCAGACACATAAACCATATGTAGAGACACTTAAAGGTATAACATAGCTTCTACAAACAAATCACCTAGATGGAAATTTCACTAGAGCCTTTTCTGACATTAATATTTTGTACAGATCCAGACCAAATAGCATTTATTCACATGGCTAATCCTGTGGAGGTTTACAAGGTCACCTGCTATTGTACATGATTTCAGAACCAGGACTTATTTTTATATTGTCCCAAAAAAAAAAAAAAAAAAAAACCAAAACCAACCAACCAAAAAAAACAACCAAAAAATACCGTAAAACCCGTATAAATCTAAGCACACATTCAAACTGTCTTAATATATATTAGTAAAATAATTTCAGCACCTGTCACAGTATAATTGTATCTATCACATATGTATGCATGAATGCACCTTCCTGTTCTCATGACTCGTTTACAACTGTGCTGCTAGTGACTGTATCCAGCTGTCAGTACTTGTTCTGGCCATGTTCTTAGTTCTTAGTTGATAGAATAAGATTCTTTTTTTTTTTTGAAACCTAATCTATCATGTTATAATTTCCTTCCAAATTGTAGAGAAGTATCTTGAAAACATGTCTCAAAATAAATCCATTTCAATGAAAAAAAGAAGATAAAATTGAGCAAAATTAAATTATTCTCAAAGCAATCTTTCTATTTTAACGAAAACTGAAAATGGTACAAAATTTTTGCAATCCTATGAAAAAGTTGACTATGGAAATAATTTTCAAAAAGCACATGAAGAAGACAAGTTATAAGATTTCAAGCCCCTACTTTTCATTTTAAGGGGGTAGATTGTTTTTGTAGGGTTTTATTGGTTTTTGGTGGTTGGTTGTTTTTTTTAGTTGGGGCAAGTTGTAGGGTAAGTCAGTATTTTAAAAATATGTATTTTTCTCTTTTCGAATTATAGTTTATCTGCCACAACTCTTACCAGCATTTTATTAATTAATTACTGATTTAATGCATTCAAATATCCTTCTATAAACATAATGCTTCACATGGACTTTGGCTAATTTTTTTTTATTTTTGTGCAATAAAATTGTTTGGCCATATCTGAGAAGTCAGACATTAATAGAAAGCATCATAAATCTAAGGAACCTTGCTAATGCTTTAGCAAACACGAAGAATAAGCTCAGTCTTTGTGTTTGACGAGTCAGAGGCCATATTTCTGAACTGAACAAATAAAGTGGTACAGATCTATGTGCCATTTGTGTAGACCTTGAATACTGCATTGACAGCAGCAAGCTGATACTTCAGAGCTTTGGTAAACATCATCCATTTTCAAGCACAGGAAAAGTGGAATTGAAACAGCCTAACTTTTAATCCCTGCCTCACAGGGAGGGATTCAGTCAGAGGTGAATATGACACACAGAGCTTTTTTCAGGCTTCTGCCACAGCAACTGTAAGTCACGAGAATATTTGGGCAAATATGACAAGGCTGCTGACTCATCCCTGGCCTTAGTTTGCCCTGTGAAGCAAGATGTGAGGAATTACTGAACATGAATTGGTGGATGGTGACATGGCTTAGTGGAACCTGGCAGTGTTAGGCTTGTGGTTGGACTCAATGATCTTAAAAGTCTTTAACAACCTAAAGACTTCTGTGATTCTAAAAAGCAGCCAGAGGTAGCTGTTAGCATCACGAGGAAAAGCTGACTATCATGGGTGGGTAAGGGGGAGTTACTTGAAAAGTGACTCAACTTTGTACATAGCTGAGGGGGAATGCTGGGAAACCTTCTGGAGAGCAAAATTTTTTAAGGCCAGTAACCTAGGCAACCATACCAGTAACAACATACAGGGATGAGATTGCCAACATAACAGTATCAAAAATACCTAATTTTCTACAGATAAGCAAAACCAGGACAAACCACAATTTCACTCATAGAAGAGTTACAGTTGGGAGAGACCTTCAAAGATCAAATAGTTATGCCCCCTCTGCTATGAGCAGAGACATCTTTCACTTGATCAAGTTATCCAAAGCCTCATCCAGCCTTATCAAGAACACTGCCAGAGATAAGGCATTTACAGCTTCTCTGGGCAACTTCTTCCTGTGTCTTACCACCCTAATCATAAAGAATTTCTTCCTTATACTTAATTTTCATCTATGCTTTTTCAGTTTAAAACCATTCATCCTTTTTCTGTTGCTGTAAGTCCTGGAAAAATATGTCTCTCCATCTTTCTTATAAGCCTCCTTTATACATTGAAAGGCTGAAATGAGGTCTTCCAGGGCCTTCTCTTCTCCAAGCATAGACCAAACACTCTAACCATTTTTTCATAGGCTTGTTCCAGCCTTCTGAACATTTTCATGGTTTTCCTTGGGACTCACTGTAACAGGTTCAGGACTGTCTTGCACCGGGGACCCCAGGACCGAATGTAGTACTCTAGGTGGAGACTCAGCAGAGCAGACAAGAGGGACAGAATCACCTCATTGATCTGCTGGCCACGATTCTTTTTATGTAGCCCAATACAGGGTTGACTTTCTGGGCTGAAAGCACACTTTTTTCTTTCATCACGTTATATGTTTCAGGCTTCTGTATTTTCCCAAGAGGTGATATGATAATTTTCTACTATTGACAGTCTCCTGAAGAATAAGCAATTGGTTGTCTAGAATGGATAAAGTGGGATGGTGAGGAATTAAATCTTTTCCATCCTGAGCTTGACCAAATAGGTTATCAGAAAACCTTCAATTTTACTGTTTGGAGAAGGTAGATAGGTTAGCATAAACTTGCCATAGTTACATTTCTATTTACCATAAAGAAAGGGTAAATTAAACAAGAGCAAACTTCTGTAGAATTTCAGTGCAAAATGGAAACTGACTTCTCTGAAGGATCCTTCTGATGCTGGCAAATATGAGTCTTCAATACCAAAGGAAAAGATTTGATCTACAAGTTAACTAAGATATTAAAAAAAAGATTATAATTAATCAGAAACCTAATCAGAACAAAAAGACTAAGATTTTAGGATGGAAAAAGGAGCAAGAATGGGAAGAAAGTTGTGGGATTCCTGAAAACAAGAGTCTCAGAGCTCTGCATTATGGTCTTTGTCTGTGGAAGGAAAATCCATGGGAGGGAATAGCTGTAGGTGCCAACATTAGATCCAGTAAGTCACAGACATCCTTTTCCAAAGGCAAAGTCATAAACAGACAAACTAATAAATGACACAGAAAATAGGACTGAAAGATATTTCCTAAGTATTAATTCAACTCATCCACAAATTACTAAGTAGATTGGTTTAAATCTTGAGTTAGTTATTTACTATTAATTTAGTAAAGTTGAGTGAAAAGAATCTGAATGTTAATTTTCTTTTATTTTTTTTGCATTTAAATTCAAATTTATGCTTATACTGAGGATGTCCTAAATAAGATGTAGTAGCACTTTCAGCCTGAGCACTAAGTGGTATTTTTTCTGCTAGCTCCTGGTAAAGAAATTTGCATTAAAACCTGAAACTAAAATTAAATACGTAATAGTCATGAAGGCTGGAGAAAGAAATTGCATACAAACATGAGAGGAAATGTTATGGTTAACTTACTGATACATCAATTGCAACATGAACCAATAGTCAGAGAATAGGTGGAATAGTTTTTACATTCAAAAAACCAAGTAGAGCAGAATAAATTGTACCACTATTGTCCACATAGGCTGTAAAGATGTTTTAGAAAGTGACATTTAAAGAAATAGGGAAAATCAGGAAGACAGAGACACAAAATCCCAAAAAAGAAGAAAAGTGGACAATCTCTTGCTTGTGTGTACCCCACAATGTAGAACATATGCGCTAGAGTCTTTTAAGAGAAAGTATTTAGATGCATGGCTGTGAGAGTAGAGACCGAATCAAGTAAGCCTTACAAAAATTCTAGGAAGTAGTCCAACCTAGAGGAGAGCAAATGAGTCCAAATATTTTTTCTGGATCTGTGTGGGATGAATCTTTTAATTCTATGTTAAGATACAAACATAAACAGCAACCAAAGTTATCTAAACACTGATTGTTTCCTAAACACTTGTTTATGAGTAAATGAATAAGTCAACAAATAAAAGAAATAATAGATAGCAGAAAACAATAAACTTAATGCCTTATAGACTATCCCACAGTTCCTTGTCACTGCATAAAATATTAAAATGTTTTTGAAGTATTTGAAGAAGAAAGCAGCTCTACTGGGTTTGCCTCATTTCCTAAGGAAAGGACAACTGTTTGGTTATCCTTTATATCCCTGGACATCGAGTACAGCCTCAGCAAGTTTTCTGACAACCCCGACGTGTTTGGTGCAGTCAGCATGCTGGAAGGAAGGAATGTCACCCAGAGGAACCTTGAGGGGTAGGTATGTGCAAACCACAGGAACTTCAACAAAGTCAAGTGCAAAATCCTGCACCTGTGTGTCCTAGGTTACAATATAGATGTATTTAGTATTCTATTAACACAAGCTGTGGGACACTGGTTGTTATCTCCTGCCATGACTCACCACTCACCCCTGATAACTGTTAATAAGCCATCAAGATCCCACCACATGATTCATGGAATTATCTCATCCTATTGTGAGATGCTCCACCCAGGGGGGAGGAGCCAAGCATTCCCACCTGGATATAACCTGGGCTCTTGAACAGCATAAGGAGCCCTGTCTACTGCATTCCCAGAGGACAAGAGCTACTACTGGACCTTCAGGTGGAGACCAGACCTTCAACAGGATCACTGCTTCAACCTAACTACTTCACTTGGACTGCTACCACAACCCTAACAGGGTGTCAGGTTGTGTCTGACTTTGTCAGTGCTTTTTCTTGTATTATTGCATTTATTTTTAATTTTCCTATTAAATTATAATCCTGACTTGTGATCTCCCACTGGTTTGTTTTCAAACTAATACACTGTGTCAGGGCAATCCCAAGTACAAATACAGGCTGGACAGAGAATGGATTGAGCTGTGGGGAGAAAGACTTGGTGGTGTTGGTGGATGAGAAGATCAGCATGAGACAGAAATGTATTTTTGCAGCCCAGAAAGACAACTTGGCCTGCATCAAGAACAGCATGGCCAGCACTTTGAGGGAGCTCTCAGCCCTCTACTCTGCTCTCATGGAACCCCACCTGGAGTCCTGTGTCCAGCTCTGTGGCCCCAAGAATAAGGACATGCACCTAGCGGAACAAGTCTGGAAGAAGACCATGAAGATGATCAGAGGGCTTGAGCATCATTCCTATGAAGACAAGTTGAGAGAGTTGGGGTTGTCCAGCCTGGAAAAAAGAAGGTATGGTGGAGACCTTATAGCAGCCTCCCAGTAACTAAAGGGGGCTTGCAAGACAGCTGGAATAGAACTTTTTATAAGGGCGTGTAGTGACAGGAAAAAGGGCTTTAAACTGAGAAATGGTAGGTTTAGTTTAGCTGTTATGAAGAAGTTCTGTACTGTGAGGGTGGTGAGGCACTGAAACAAGTTGCCTAGAGAACTTGTGGATGCACCATCCCAAACCTTGAACAGAACAATATGGATGGGGCTTTGAGCAACCTGGTCTTGTGGAAAACATCCCTGGAACTTGGAAAATAGCCATGTTATACAGAGATTTTACTGCAAGTGGCCTCACCGCAATTTTGGGTGTTTTATTTTATACAGTCTTTTTAAGATTTTAATTTCCTTTTCTTCTTTTTTTTTTTTTTTAATGTGCTATTGCATATAAGACATGGTGAGAAATCATGATATTTAAAATTAGAAGATAGTAATTAAATTTTTATAAATAAACATGTTGTTGTATGTACACACTTCTAAATCTCTTTGAACCTTTGGAAGCCAAACATACTATTTTAAATATTTTCTGTAAGTCCTTATAATCTTTAGACACCTTATAAATCCATTATATGTGATAAAGAGTGAACTGTAATATTAGATTTATCTGTTTAACATTCAGGCACAATCTTCTGTTGCTCTATTTTATGCAGTTTTTTTTCACACTAGGGTCTGTAACAATTCTCACTGAAACAGAAAATAAGTGATGTATTTTTCTTTTTTGTTGTTGTTCTGGGGGTTTTGTTTGGTTTGTTTTGAACAGACTCAAAGGCTGGACCTACAAGTGAAAACAAAAAGAGAATCTCTTTGCTTACAGCGAGGCTTCAAAGTATGGCCAACCAATATTATGGCAGATGATCATTACAAAACTAATCCACTTGGATAAGGTATGCAGAGCAAGAACATCCTGAATTGACAGAAGACATACAAACTACACATTCTATTAAAACCCCCTCCATTCTGGTTGATAGCCACCTTCGTGTCCTAAGGCTGAATATGGGTTCTACAAAAAGATGGCTTTTGAATGTTCATGTTTAGAAAGTATGGGTAGAAATGGAAAAGAGGGAATCAGTAAATGAGGCTGAACAGAAAATAACTTTATGCATGAAGATTTTGATTTAAGGGTATTCCATACTCAATACTCAAGACTAAAAATCTGAATCAGTCAAAAGCTAGTGAGTGTAGGCACACATTATATTTTAAAGATGAGCCAAAACATGTGTGTTAACTATAAGATCATAAACCCACTGTCTGAGGGAGTTATCCAAGAATCTTAGATATACTCAGAAAGTCTACTAGGCATCACTTTCAATGGGCTGAACCATACAATAGATTCTGCTTTATCTTTCATCTCATGAATTTAAACTAATAACATGGTTTGATAGATTTAATAAAGAAAGAAATAATGTTCAGGTATCTGCTGATTAAATAATGAACTCTTCAATGATCTGAAAAATAACAAAGAAATATACATAGTGAAGAAACAAATTCAGATTACCTAAAAGTCTAAAGGAACCGTGCAGATAAGTGGTGGAAAAAGCCATCAAACAAGAAAAATCCTAAACAACAAAAAGTTCAAAACATGAAGCAAAATGCCACTAATATTTTAGAGACAAAAAATAGCTTTTTAAAAATATATCACTATTAATTAAATGTTGAATTGCTGATATGTTTTATCAATCAAACCAAAAGACACAGTGTTTAATTTCCATTTTTCATATCTATATTAAGAGCTCGAAGTATGGTAGATGATTAACACCATTCATAAAAATATGGTGTTATGATCTCACAAGCTAGAGTTTGCCGAAATTAAATGGAAGCTTTACAGTTTATTGCTACCCCTAAGTTTGATTTTTGCCATTATTAAAATTTTTTGAAGCAATCTCTTTTTATTGAAAAATCATCAAGAGATCTTTGAAAAGGGTAAATAAAATTACTATCTTCAAAATGAAAGACACAAAAGCAAATTATTATAAATCAGTCATCTTTAATATTACCAATAATCAATATCTCAACTTTTTTTAACATCTAGAAAATAATGGGTAGTGTAGCAAAGCCAGTTTCCTAAAAGAAAAAAGAATTATGCTAGAGCAGTATATTTTTATTCTACAGCAGATATCAGGCAATTTCAATGAAGCAAAAAAGTAATAGGTCTGTCATCTCTTTCTTTGATAACATCTCACATAATCTGTGGAAAGAGTGGGTAGGAATAGCAACAAAATATTGATGGAAATACTTTGACATTAATAAAATCCTTTGTCTTCATTATTTCTTATATTGCCTTAGAATAATTTCATAGCTATACTTAGGTTGGAAAAGACCTTTAAGATCATCAAGTCCAACCATAATTGTCTCAATGCAGTTTGCTACCAAAATGGAAAAATGGTGCAAAGAGGGGACCTACAAATAGTTTTTCCTAAGTGATGGATCAGTGAGTAGTTGCAAAAGTATTAAAGGGCTGGATTTGATCTTAGAATGGTCTTGATAAACTGGAGGAATAACTCAGACCAAAAAAGAAAAAATAAAGATGAAGCTCAGTATAGAGAAAAACAGTTTCTGAGAACAATACAGTTTTGAATGCACTGCAAGGAAGAGCTCATTAGAAAGTGTTTGTAGAAAAGAAGCAAAGGACCGACAGTATAATCATTAGCGAGGGAACGCTCTCTTTTCTTATAGGAGCAAACGACATGGAAGGAACACACGGAAAGCCTTTTACTAAGAATGAATAAATTTGCTCTCATATTTTATATATATGTCAAGAGAGGTAAATTTTTGAATGACTAGAGAAGATTGATCAGAGGTTTAGAAAACAAGATCTTTCAGGTGATTGAAGTAAATGCAGAGTTTGACACAGGAAAAGGGAAAACTACAGAAAAGTATGAACTACAGTTTAAGCATGTAAAATGCTATAAAAAGAAAAAAGGAAATAAAGAGTTATCTTTTTTATACTAGACAGGGCAAGTAGTGCTATATTAAATAAGAGGTTGGGTTTGACTGTATAAGTAATTAACGTAGGGATAGCAAAGGTCTAAGCTAAATTGCATATGGAGGTTGCAATATCCATAATCAAGGCTTTTCAAAAGTGACTTGGAAAAATTTTGGATGAAATGGTGTAGTTGATACTACTCTAGGTCAGGGACTGGACAACACAAATATATCAAGCCCTTCCAATCCCGTATTCCAAATCTAAGATGACCACTGTAGGTTTTTCAAGGCAGTTTTAGTTGTATGCTCTTGCTCTGCTTAACAGAATCAAAGGATAGCTTAACACATCCGTCTGACATTGTCTGACAGTGTAATATGCGCTGGCACAATTAGAAACATTTGCATGTTAGTGCAATAAATTACTTCTTGAACAACATATGGTATTGACTATCTGTGTGCTGCACATTGTCTTTCTAAATCTATTGAACCTTCTTGTTCAAAGTTCCTCTAAAAAACTTTTTGGTGTGTTTTATCTAATTATCTAATAAATTATTACAATAAGGGAGCTCATTAAATTCAGAGTGAGGAAGAAGGAAAAGGTGTTGCTAGAACTTAATTAGCAAGATACAAAGATACCAATTAACACCTATAGCTCAAGAAAAGGAAAAACTTTTTCATGCAGTGTACTAAAAAAATACATTCACAGCTGGTTACACATATTTAAGTGGCATGCAACTAATTTTGCTGCTAGTGTTGATATTAAGTAAAAAGGATCATGTAAAGGAAAAAACAACTTCCCCAGGGCAGCAACCAAAATTCCTTTTTATTGGTATGAATACCAACTATTTAGCTATTCAGATTAATGAGAGAGTAATTAGGAAAAAATCGTGCTACAGAAATGGCTAAGAATGATATCATCTTTTTTTCTACCAGATGTACCACACTAATGCATGCCAATAATAATTTAAATATACAGTTTGCAATTAACACCTCTGACAAGCTAGAAAACAAGTATTTTCTTTTAAGATAATAATCTGATTGCTGGGAATAAGATCCTTCTTCTATATGGATCCTTCTTCTCTTTTGCTTAGACTATCATGAGACCTAAAGGTCATTGAATTTTAAGTAACAGAGGGAACCACCTAGCTCTACAGATTCAAAATAAGTATGAAGAACTGTAACCTATAAGGGAAATTGTGATTATTTTTCACATGCTTTCCAATTTGTTAGAAATCATTCTTTCTGGAATGAATAAAGAGACTCAAGTGTCTCTATATTAGAGTCCAAACTAAAGCAAGACAACTTAAGGATGTATAACAACCTGCAAATAGATAGCCAGCAAGCAATACTGTCTTCAGGGTGCAAAAGAAATGCAATATTTGTACAGAGCTGAGGCATGGAGGTCTGCAGGGCATTTTATTATATTTGTAAAAGATTTGGAACCAACCCATTCCTGAAGGAAAAAATAATCAATAAACACTTTTTTTGAGCACTGCAAAAGGCTTGGGGTTTTTTTTTGGTTTTTTTTTTTCCCCTGGTGTGGCAGCATGTGCACATTTAGAAAATTAATAGTATTTGTCCATGGAAGTAGGAGGACAATCTCTATTCCTTCTGTTGAAATGGAATACAAGTAAAACCAGACTTAAAATCCATGACATGGAAAGAGGAATCTAGATAACCTGAACTAATAACTGTCTCACTTAGGAACTAGGATCTTAGTATGTTTCAGCATTCAAAATCTGTCTGAATAAATAGCAAAAGCAGAGACGATGTTCCAAAGCGAGTGTCTAAGCACTGGGATATACAAAGTACAGAGGCTAAGAGGCCACATTTACTTGCTCATTTGTGAACTCAAACAGTGGATGCGTTATTTTCTTAGTGTGTTGCAGGGCTTCTTTGAAGGGCTTCTTGTCAGTGCAAATTTAGTTTGCACTTGAAATCTTACAATACACACTTGAGCTGTGCTGCTGGTTTTCTCAAAGAAATTTCCCTCCTGGTGAAGCAGAAGCAAAGACATCCAGCAGGGAGCCATCTGTAGAGCTCTCCTTGTAAATTGAATGCAAGATCCTCCAGCAGTTAGCACTCTATCTATGTGCAATTTATGCCTAGAACCCACAGCTGTCATTAACTTAACTGTGAAAACACAATATGGATGTGTACTCCAAGAACCACAAAGAGCTGGAGAAAATTAAGTTATGGTCCTTCTTTTACATGCTACAAGAGTCTGTGATGCAGATGCATCTGACACCAGACCAGCTCTGACATATTAAGAAAGAAGCAATTTTGGGTATGTACAACCTGACAGACTTTTATTACTATGGCTCCAAAAATTAAACTATTAATTTAACAGATTGCTTTTTTCTACTTAGCCAAATCAAAACACTACCTCATTAGACATTTTTAATCATGCAGTCTTAAACTAGGCTAAGCAAGTTTATTACAGTTTATTAGAACTGGTTAAGCCCAGTTAGATATATGTATATGCCTGACTATTGCCATCTGATGTTATTTCTGAGGCTGTGCCATATCCTGCTGGTGCTCTAATTGCTGCTTCAGAAGAGCACGAGTGTTGTATCACGTTGGCAATCCCTGCCAGCCCAAGCCACCTAAACTGACACCAAGTGTGACAATTCAAGCATCCTAATCCCTTATTAATGTTCTTGACTTATAGAGGGTGAGAAAGGAGGCTTGGCCCTCTGAAAAATTTTATAGCGAAATGAAAGAAAAGGAGTAGTTTATTTCAAAAGACCACTCCTGTGTTTAAAATCTCATAAAGCCCAGAGAATTCAAAACTCACATTCAGCACCCCTCAGGAGAACACCATATTCTCGTGTGCTTCATCTGGTTGTCTCCCTCTGTTTTCCTGAGCAAACAGTTTTATGCTTGCAATAACATTACAAAATACAGAGGGGTGGAAACATATTTCTCCTTTTGTATCTGAGCAACTGGAGGAAAACTACAAATAAACCTTAACAAAAGAGTATACTTTACACCACCCTGAATTGTTATAATTTAGTAGCACATTGATGAAAAATTTTGAGAATAACTTAGAAAACAGCAAATTATAATTCTCACCGTCAAAAAAAAAAAAAAAAAAAAGAATTTCACTTTCTGCTGAAAGTGTGACTTTATTTTAATTTCTCTGACATTTGGTCTTGAAGAATATATCTAGTGCAGGTCGCTCAGTTTGCGAGATGCAGATTGAGATGCAGTTTGAGCTCTGGGTGGGAGCCCAGAGAAACAAGAGGCCTTGAACTGCCAATCCTTTGGTTAACAAAGGGAACAAAGACTGGTGTCAGCAGTCAGGGGAATGGACACTGAGAGACACATCAGGAGCAGAAGACTTGGAAGGAAGAGCGAGACTTGTGCACAGGCAAACTGTGACGATATAAAACCCCAGAGTTCCCTTTGTCCTCCTCGGAGGCACCAGCTCGGGCTGTTTCTGTGTTGCTGTGCCATGAGTAAATGTCTTTAAGGAGCTAGACATCTGAGACTCTGCTATGGGAAACCTGGTCTGGTTGTGTGAGAGTGCAATATGTGGGAGGTCAAATGAGGCTCCCATCACTCCCTGGAGCAGCCTGCTCTGAAGGGGTGTCAATCCCAGAATCAGAAGTCTCTGGCCTTGGGAGTGTGATAGCTCAAGAATCTAGCAAATGGTCAGACTGGCAAGTTTCCTTAACACAAGTGTGTCTCAAAGAGATAGCTAGGAAGGACAGTGTTCACAATGGAACTGCAATCAATTAAGCAATTCCAACTGTTCTGGGTACTTATAAAATTCTCTCACAGTGGGTGTTCTTTCAGCTTTAGGTCATGGTAGAAAGTTTCATGATTGAACAACTCTCAGTTTTTCAGAATAAGCGAAGTGTCTTAGTTTGAAAGACAGGTGTCTGCCAAGAGAGGTTGAACCCTCCCTCAGGACAGAGAATGTGATTTCCCCTCCCTCCGAATTATTTTAATTTTGAAATCAAGGGCTTTCAGGCAAAGGTATGGGAAAAGGAATAACAGTTCTTTACTAGTATCAATAAAACGAGCAATACCAATAATAATAATAACCACAAATAGAACCAGAAACCAATAGCAGATGACTTTTGAGCTGCTGAGCCCTTTCCCGTGTGGTATAATCCCGGTTGCAAGCAGCAGGGGTGCTGTTGAGCTCCCGGTTGGGCAGGGCAGATGCGATGACTACCGAGCGGCTGCAGGTGGCGCTGTGGCACAGGGTCAGGTCAGCCTCAGGCAGCTGGATGATGGCAGAAGAGGCAGATAGGCAGGCAGGGCAGCAAGCAGCTCAGAGCGACGAGCAGGGCGGCAGAGGGGCAAGGAGCTGGCTCTCCCCGGCTAGCCAGTGAGGTAGCAGGGGCTCTGCAGTCACAGCAGACGCCGCAGTCTAGTGCAGCAGAGAGGGGCGGGCGGCAGGGGCAGCCGGACTTCCCGGCAGCTGCTGCTAGAAAACGCAGCCTGGAAAAACATGCACTTCCCAGTGGGAAAGAGGTTGAATCAAAGCTCACCCAGCCAAGAGGAGAAAGGCAGAGCACAGTTGGATTTTCCTGTGGTCGCAGCCAGAAGCAAAGAGCAGCCTTTCTTCCCGGTGTCTGAGGATGAGAGTGAGTGTTCCAAGGACCGGCTCTTCCCTTCCCCTGCCTTGCCCAAGCACACCCTTTTGTCTCTTACAAAAGAGTTAATGGCTCTAATCACCGACCTACTTGTTACTTAGTAACAGTGATTGGGAAAATTCCAAGGCCTCCTCCCAACCTCCGACAGCTAAGTTAATTGCAGATCATATATATGCTCTTACAAAATTACAAAGGACAGGATATGACTTTATTGGGAGGGCGGCGATGTCAACTTTCTGGCTGAGGTAATAGTTGAAAGAGTAACGATGAACAAATATCTTTTTTAAATATGACAGAATCAAGACCTACTCTCCATGCATGCATTTTTAATGGAAATTACTTCTGCAGTTATTAAGATATTTGAATAAAAAGTCTGAAAAGAATGAAAGAAGTAATATAAATTCCTAACTTGACCTAATGATTTTGAATGTTATTCAAAGTCTTCATTCTGAATTACAAAGTCAGATTTATCAGAACTAGTCCTAAGAAAGCAACTAAATTCTTGAAAGACCTAAAGTAAATTTAGGACATTTCCATCACAACAGTGTTCTCTATCGATTGTCATCTCCACTTCTTGCTGTTCCCTTATAAAACACACACAATCCCCTACAATCTACATTATTGACAAACTCCAGCTCACACACTTTTTGTCTTATCCCTCTGTCTTCTACCAACTTTTCCAATTTTGGGGGTTTTTGCTTGTTTTTTTTTTTTTTATGTACAGTTGACTTGAAATTGATCTCAACCATGTCAATTCGATGGCTATTGCATGCTTTCTCACATAAACCCCCCATGAAATTTAGTGATCTGTGGAGATTTTGACCATTGTTTCTGCAGCATAAGCAATTCATTTTCTGAGTTGCAGTCATACCTATTCTCAGAGCCAAATTTTGTTTTGTTTGTTAAACAGTAGTTTTAAGTTTTCCTCTCCCAAGGAGGTCAAGGTACTCTGTCCACTGGCTAACAAAATACAGATCAGGTGATAGCCTACTAAACACGACTGTCTTTTTGTAGGATTTTTCTGGCAGCTGTGTTTAGTGATCTATAAGCAAAAACATAAATAATGTAGACGGTATTAGAAACTTAATGCTGTGGGCATGAATTTCATTTTCTTACGTAGATTGAAAAGTACATATTCTTCCAAATAGTATGAAAAACTGAAGAGGCATTTGTTCACCTTCATAAAAATACCAACCCTAAGTGAATTTCCACATTATGTATTCCTTATATCCCTCCAAATACTGTATTTCATGTAGCATTAATTTCAATAAGCTTCAGATAGAAAATGTTTCTTGATTGCATTCGTTATTAAGAGGAGACAAGGATTTCAGTTCTCCATATCTGTCTGTATTTAATTTTACTGTATAGCCATCATTTCTTAAATTGGTGGGGACTTTTTTATTTGAATTATATCCAAAAATAGGAAAAAATCCTTAATAGCTTGAGAAAAACAGCTTCATATAAAGAATATTCTGTCTTTAGAGGTGGAAGTATTGAACACTCAAAATAAATGAAAAAAAAGTGAATAGCCTGGCTTTTGTCTTCAGACAGGAATTTCTGCTCTTATGCTTGTCTTAGTCTTGCATGAGAGCAGCCTTTCTCTGAATTTCTGTGAGCATTTATACCTTTTCCCCCAAATGATTAACTTCTTTCTGAGTTCTCTTCTTTTATCCACAGGTTCTCTTGAGCATATAAAGCTATTTTTAGCCTTAAAACAGTAGACTTCACAATGTATTGTTTGCTTATTCCTCAGACATTACATGGTACACAGACAAACAAGGAAAGTCTGTAACCTGAAAGAATATTTCAACTAAATAGATTATTGGTGAAATTTATTTCATTATGAGACATACAAGCCTTAATAAAATATAAATTACTTTGTCTAACAGTTGCAAGCACCTTAAGTAGTTTTCAGGGATTATTTCTTCTAGACATTGTTAACTGGAAAATTAAAGAATTTTCCACTGCTTGTGGTCTAGACAATATTTTCTTTCACAAAGACATGGCCCTGACTCGAGATCAGACCTCAGACTTGGGAGATTCAAGGTCAGGACTTGGTATTAGTCAAAATTCCATTTCTAGTATTGGAAAAAATTGTTATTGTAAATGTACTTTTATGTCCCTAAGCAGAGTTTTTTCTTTTAACATCCTCATAGGACTCTTGGTAATCATAGGATTATGAAACTATTCTACTCTTTATAGTCCTTCAAAGTCATTAAAGAAAAGGACAAAATAATTTGGAGTTATCTATGTAGTCTCTTGAAATCACCTAAAAGAAATGCTAAAGCGAATCAATAATTAAAAAAAAAAAAAGGATCTTTTTCTTCCTTTTTTACTACTTACTCCCTAACCAGGAATTTGGGAATACAGTATTATGACTATCTAACCTAATGAAATTAAACTTTGGACAATAATTTAGGCTTTTTAAATATAGTTTGACATAGTATATATACTTCTTTATCTAAGTGAACGTATATAAGGCCATACTTTGATCTTTCAGTACTTAACTGGTCACATGGTCTAACATGTACCATGTCTTTCCTGAATATCTTTAAAGCACACAAAGAAAAATTTATATTTTTAAAGCAAAAAGTCCAAATGCTTTTCTCTTATCAGCAAACCAAAACCCAGTGGCTTCTTGCTAGCTCTGTTCACTCTTTCAGTTTCTAGATGCATTTTTTCCTTAGCTAATGCTCAGATAAGAAATTGTGCAAGAACCCATACTGTGCCATAGAGTCTCAAAACTTTCTATTCCTATCAGAATCAGCTGCTTTCATGCAACCAACAATAATTCCAGCACATATTTATATTATCTGCTCTTGAGTTTCAGTTGGCTCAGTTCATGATCTGTAAGTATGCACATGTTCATCCCTGCTGGATGGATGACAGTCGTGCCTCTTAACTTCAATGGAACTGCTGAACAGACTATCAGTACATGGTTGTGTTCTGAGTAATTTTGGGTAGTCTTTATAATTCTCACAATCTTGTTGTGTATGGGGCATATAAGATTCAAATAAATCCCATTTCCTTCCTACTTCAATCTCATTTTGGAAGTGGGTTATAGTCAGCATATTTGCTATTAAAAAGAAAAATGAAACATACTACAAGAATGACCTTTTTTTTCTTTCCAGCTTTCTTTTGTCTGAGGCTATAAGCTCTTCTTCAAGTCTTGAATTATTTTGCATGATAGTTTGGGAAGCTTGCAAAACACTTTTCCTATAAAACTATCCTAGCCTGACTAATTTGTTAACAAAACACAAGTTTCCACTCTTTATTTGTACATCATTATCATTGAAATGAAGCCAAAAAGTGATAGTGGTTACTTAGCTGCTCAAAACAAATTGCTTAAATTCTAGCCATAAATTTTCAACTGTATAACTTAGGTTAATGTGATAGGAAATACAGCAACTGGGATCCAGCAATACCTAAATTACTTTTGTAGACAAAGGGAGAATATTTGGTCTTAATGTTACATTGTTCCTAATTTTCTAATAATGCCTGACCTACTCTGCATTCTGACCAAGTAGTAAAAACTGACTTTTACCATATTGGATCTATAGGAGACATTATAGAAAACTCTTGGGTGGGCTAATGCTACATAAAGCTCAGTGGATTTAATCTCTATTTAAAAGATGGCAATTAAGAATTTAAGTGTTACCAAATTAAAAAAAAAAAAATCTTCTGGTAGATATTCAACTTTCTTGTTTGGATGAATGAACTCTTTTTGATCTGATGTATGACTAATCTCTGTAGCTACAGAATCCAAAATAATTCAAAAATCTGGCAAATTTACATATTAAAATATCTTTAAAAGAACATTGAAGATATACCTTTTTTCTTTTCTTACTCTTCTGTGGCTGTAATAAATTTTATGAGCTACAAAACAAGAGGATGAGGAAGAAAACAGAATGTAAAAGAATGAGCTCTATTACAGTCTCATTACTTGGATTTTATACTTGAATAAATTCCCTAAGAACTTGAAATTGTAGGAAGGACAGTGGATTTAATTATTTTTGAATGGTTTAACATCAAACTGATGGGGACAAGGGGGAGAAAATCTGAGTCTTCAGTACTGCTAAACATAATATTCCTTATATTGCATGATGTTTTCAAAATTGATAAAAGGATGATTGGCTGATTCAAACCACATCAACCACCATTATTTCTTGTCACTGTTATTTCTAACACAACTGTTATAAATTTCTTACTCAATGAAAAATGCAAAGATTGCACCCAAGAAGGAATAAACTCTAGAAATATTACAGACAGGGATGGACAGATTGAGGAACAGCTCTGGGGAAAGAGGCTCGTGGTCTTCCTAGACTGCAAAACTGGACATAAGCCAGCAGTGAGCCCTGTCACATAGTTTGAAGGCAGTGATAGAACACACCTAGAGTACTATGTCCATCGAGTTTTGGAAGGACAGGACAAATTTCAGTCAGGTCTACAGAGGCCACCAAGTTTGGGGCTGAAGTAAATGCATGGGTCTTGAATTATTAAATCATCATCTCCCAGATTTACTTACCATGTTACCACACTCCAGCACCACTTAGGTTTCTAAAGACTTCAGAATAATTTGTTTTCTCTAAACCAATTTGTCTCTTGTCAAACTGAGATTGCAGTTTTACAATCACCTGGGGAATAAGTTATCCCATTCCATAAATAACAGAGTCATCTGCATAATATGTACTTAGATGTCCCTGTAGACTTCAGATATTGTATATGAATAGAAAGATATAGACTCAGTTAAGAGATTTATGCAAGAGAGACTTCAGTTAATATGTCTAACATTTTCTAACACAAACTTTTTATAACACCATACAGAAAAATCTGTATAAGTATTGAGATAGAAAAGTAAAAGAAAATACAATTAAATGGATATTTAAACATTGGAAAATTGTTCTTAGTAGCAAGATGTCCAAAGTCAGGAATACGAAAATATTAGTTGTTGGCTAGAGGCATGATAGCTATAGAATGGTAGAGTGGCCTGGATTGAAAGGGAACTCGCCAGGTCATCTAGTTCCAATCCCCCTGCTTTTAGCAGGGACATCTTTCACTCAACCAGGTTATGCACAGCTCCATTAAACTTATCCTTTAACGCTTCCAGGGATGAGACATCCACAACTTCTCTGGGCAGCATCTTCCAATGCCTTATCAACCTCTTAGGAATATGAATAATATGAATAATGCAATTTTCTAAGAAAACAGGTGAAGTGTATATATAGTATATTCGTAGTATGGTATATATATAAAATTTGAGATTTACTCCTTTAAATCTCTTAAAGGACTATGGGATTTGGGTTTTGTGTTTCTTTTTTTAAACTATATGTGCTGGTTTTGGCTGGGATAGAGTTAATTTTTTCACATTAATTGGAATAGGACTATTTTTTGGATTTCTGCAGAACACAGGTTAATGATATAGAGATGTTTCTGTTATTTCTGAGCAGGGCTTACACAGAGTCAAGGCCTTTCTGCTTTCCTACTGCCATGGTGATGTTTCTCTCTTCTGGGGAGCTGCAGGAAGCAGCGGCTCACAATACGAGGTCTCCCCGGCACATATCTCCACCAAGTCCGGGNCGAGTGCCAGTCCCAGGAGAAGGAAGGGAAGATTGGCAAAAGGGGTACACACCAATAGGTTTTCAGGTACAGCAGAGCATATTTCAAAATGAACCAATGGTATACAAAGCAGGGAACAAAGGGAGCACATGGAATCCCAAAAACCACATTGCTACACCATGGTGGCAAGGGTGAGGGTGAATGGGAGGCTGGGGGGAGACATAGCTGGGACAAACTGACCAAAGGGATATTCCAGACCATATGAAATCATGCTCAGTATATAAAGTGGGGGGGCCACATAGATTTGTACAATCCAGCTGAAGCAGCAGATCCCTTAAAAGTTCAAGGTCAACTGGGACCCTGATCATTCTCACAGTCATGGTCCTCCAGCTCAGGGCACTGATACTGCCTTGGTCTGTCATCCATGTTGAAGATGGAGTTAAAGAATGCATTAAATACTTCTGCCTTGTCCATGTCCTGTTTGTGAGGTTATTATCCTCATCCTGTAATGGGCCTATATTATTTTCACTCTTCCTATTGCCATTAATATACTTGAAAAAAAACTCTTTTTTATTGTACCCCACAGGGGACAGGCAGACATTTTCAACTCCAATTGAGCTGTAGCCACTCTATATTCTTCCCATGTCACCCAACCTTGTTTCCACTGTATATATACCTCCCTTTTTTCTTTATTTCCAAGAGAAGACTCCTGTTCAGGAGTCCGTGAAGTCCTGCTGCCTCATCTGCTTTATTTCTGACATTTGGGAATTGCCTGGTCCTGTGCCCTTAAGATGTGATGTTTAAAAAGTGACAAGCACTGATGGACCCCACCACCTGCAAAAACGTTTTCCCAGGGGACCTTGCACACCTGTGCCCTGGGTAGCCTGAAGTCAGCTCTCCCCATATCCAGAGCTGAGGTTTTGCTGGCACTTTTCCTTCTGTCAACAGAGATTATCAATTGCATTTTTTTGTGGTTGCTGTGACCAAGACGGCCACCAATCTCCACTTCACTCACGAGATTCTCTCTGTTGACAAGCAGTAGACAGGGAGGGCAACTTTCCAAGTCATCTCCCTTAGGACCTGTTCCACTGAAGTTAATGAGAATTTCTTCAAATGCATCAGTGAGTTCAGACTATGACAAATCAACAGTTGCACTGTCCTTAAAGGTGGGCTAGGTTAACTAATCATTCTGAAATAATCTGAAATCCTTGCTTACACTTGTTTGAAAGTAACAAAACAAGAAACAAGTAAAAATTTTAAGCAAAAGAATGTAAAATAGAATTTAAAAGTCATTTGAATAATATTTTAATAAGAAAAACTTGAAATAATTTCAGAAATACTATTACAAAAGCATTTGATAAGCACTCTTAAAAGGCATGGGATAAGAGAACAGTGTGGCTGGGAGGGACAGAGAAGTATAAGACCACTCAGAAAATTTTTGTCAGTAAAAGGGAAATAGTACGGAAGAGAATTTAACATTTTTGGGGTTTGGGGTAATACAGTGATTTCTTAAATACAGTAATTTTTACATACATTTACTCTCTTTTCCCAAAAAAGGAAAAAGTAGTTAAACACCCTTGTAGGTTTGGGGTATTTTCAGTTTTCATTTCAATCTTAAGTAGAGCCAGAGTACATCTGGATTTCCTCAGACATGTCCTCCCTTTCCTGTCAAGAAATGTTCTCTGTCTGGGAACTGAAGAAGTTTGTGCCCCCAGCTGGGATGTCCAAAATTTCCAGACACAATCACTATGCACGTAAAGATTAACTTTGCAGCACAGGCATAGTGAGCCTGCTGCTTCTGGGAAACATCAGTACACTGTGCACATGTGATAAAGTGGAACTGCATACACACAGCAAACCCAGCATGCTCCAAACACGTTGTATTTATGACACAACCTGTGGCAAACAGAACTGTGTATCCAGGATTTCCAAAACAGAAATAATTTTAAATAGTTTTGAACAATTTTTGAATTTCTCTCCTGCTTACTTGACAAAGTCAACCTCGCTATAAGAATGAGTGGCACTGAAAAATCCGAATGAAGTAATCACAGGAGTTGAAGAGATAAGATCACGATAACCCTAATGAGTGGAAACTGCAGGGACAAGCATCAGAAACAAGAAATAGCTCACTGTGGTTTATAGTCTTGGCTTTAACCAAAAGTCAAGCACAAAGTCAAAGTTGTTTAATGTCTACGGTATCACTGTGCTGTTAATAAGGATGTCAGTCTAAATGGATAAATGAGTTTGGGTTTTGGTTTTTTGAAGAGTATCTGTTGTATCATCCTTAGGGCAATGACTACGTCCTGGTTTCTAAGAGTGAGTTACGTGAAGTGGTATACAGTTGTACTGAAGATCTACAGAGAGGATGCCACTTTCCTTTAGCTGACTGAGATACTTCCCTCATAAAAATAGTCTTTAGCTTATTTTACCATTAGCACTTAAGAGATACAGGGGAAAATGGTCTTTGCCATTTACGCTATCAGGTAAATTATGTTTGAACTGAATTAGATGCTGTATGTAACTATTCTATTTATGTGAAATAGAACTGAGGCAGATCTTGCCCACAAATTTGTATGAACAAAATGAACTGTTCAAAGTCAATCTTTATATGTATTGTGAAGGAACTCAAAAACTGATTTGAAACACAAAGATACCAGTGCATAAGAGACAATTCTTCATCAGAAATAATATAAATTTATATTGGGAAGATGCCAGTTCCTGCTGGTTTATATCCATTTAAAGTCTTTGGTTAAAGTGATAAAGAGGACCAGTCATATTTCTGTGATAATATTGTGCCTGCAGGCTGCTAGTGNTTCCCATGTCACCCAACCTTGTTTCCACTGTATATATACCTCCCTTTTTTCTTTATTTCCAAGAGAAGACTCCTGTTCAGGAGTCCGTGAAGTCCTGCTGCCTCATCTGCTTTATTTCTGACATTTGGGAATTGCCTGGTCCTGTGCCCTTAAGATGTGATGTTTAAAAAGTGACAAGCACTGATGGACCCCACCACCTGCAAAAACGTTTTCCCAGGGGACCTTGCACACCTGTGCCCTGGGTAGCCTGAAGTCAGCTCTCCCCATATCCAGAGCTGAGGTTTTGCTGGCACTTTTCCTTCTGTCAACAGAGATTATCAATTGCATTTTTTTGTGGTTGCTGTGACCAAGACGGCCACCAATCTCCACTTCACTCACGAGATTCTCTCTGTTGACAAGCAGTAGACAGGGAGGGCAACTTTCCAAGTCATCTCCCTTAGGACCTGTTCCACTGAAGTTAATGAGAATTTCTTCAAATGCATCAGTGAGTTCAGACTATGACAAATCAACAGTTGCACTGTCCTTAAAGGTGGGCTAGGTTAACTAATCATTCTGAAATAATCTGAAATCCTTGCTTACACTTGTTTGAANACCTTGCACACCTGTGCCCTGGGTAGCCTGAAGTCAGCTCTCCCCATATCCAGAGCTGAGGTTTTGCTGGCACTTTTCCTTCTGTCAACAGAGATTATCAATTGCATTTTTTTGTGGTTGCTGTGACCAAGACGGCCACCAATCTCCACTTCACTCACGAGATTCTCTCTGTTGACAAGCAGTAGACAGGGAGGGCAACTTTCCAAGTCATCTCCCTTAGGACCTGTTCCAATGAAGTTAACGAGAATTTCTTCAAATGCATCAGTGAGTTCAGACTATGACAAATCAACAGTTGCACTGTCCTTAAAGGTGGGCTAGGTTAACTAATCATTCTGAAATAATCTGAAATCCTTGCTTACACTTGTTTGAAAGTAACAAAACAAGAAACAAGTAAAAATTTTAAGCAAAAGAATGTAAAATAGAATTTAAAAGTCATTTGAATAATATTTTAATAAGAAAAACTTGAAATAATTTCAGAAATACTATTACAAAAGCATTTGATAAGCACTCTTAAAAGGCATGGGATAAGAGAACAGTGTGGCTGGGAGGGACAGAGAAGTATAAGACCACTCAGAAAATTTTTGTCAGTAAAAGGGAAATAGTACGGAAGAGAATTTAACATTTTTGGGGTTTGGGGTAATACAGTGATTTCTTAAATACAGTAATTTTTACATACATTTACTCTCTTTTCCCAAAAAAGGAAAAAGTAGTTAAACACCCTTGTAGGTTTGGGGTATTTTCAGTTTTCATTTCAATCTTAAGTAGAGCCAGAGTACATCTGGATTTCCTCAGACATGTCCTCCCTTTCCTGTCAAGAAATGTTCTCTGTCTGGGAACTGAAGAAGTTTGTGCCCCCAGCTGGGATGTCCAAAATTTCCAGACACAATCACTATGCACGTAAAGATTAACTTTGCAGCACAGGCATAGTGAGCCTGCTGCTTCTGGGAAACATCAGTACACTGTGCACATGTGATAAAGTGGAACTGCATACACACAGCAAACCCAGCATGCTCCAAACACGTTGTATTTATGACACAACCTGTGGCAAACAGAACTGTGTATCCAGGATTTCCAAAACAGAAATAATTTTAAATAGTTTTGAACAATTTTTGAATTTCTCTCCTGCTTACTTGACAAAGTCAACCTCGCTATAAGAATGAGTGGCACTGAAAAATCCGAATGAAGTAATCACAGGAGTTGAAGAGATAAGATCACGATAACCCTAATGAGTGGAAACTGCAGGGACAAGCATCAGAAACAAGAAACAGCTCACTGTGGTTTATAGTCTTGGCTTTAACCAAAAGTCAAGCACAAAGTCAAAGTTGTTTAATGTCTACGGTATTACTGTGCTGTTAATAAGGATGTCAGTCTAAATGGATAAATGAGTTTGGGTTTTGGTTTTTTGAAGAGTATCTGTTGTATCATCCTTAGGGCAATGACTACGTCCTGGTTTCTAAGAGTGAGTTACGTGAAGTGGTATACAGTTGTACTGAAGATCTACAGAGAGGATGCCACTTTCCTTTAGCTGACTGAGATACTTCCCTCATAAAAATAGTCTTTAGCTTATTTTACCATTAGCACTTAAGAGATACAGGGGAAAATGGTCTTTGCCATTTACGCTATCAGGTAAATTATGTTTGAACTGAATTAGATGCTGTATGTAACTATTCTATTTATGTGAAATAGAACTGAGGCAGATCTTGCCCACAAATTTGTATGAACAAAATGAACTGTTCAAAGTCAATCTTTATATGTATTGTGAAGGAACTCAAAAACTGATTTGAAACACAAAGATACCAGTGCATAAGAGACAATTCTTCATCAGAAATAATATAAATTTATATTGGGAAGATGCCAGTTCCTGCTGGTTTATATCCATTTAAAGTCTTTGGTTAAAGTGATAAAGAGGACCAGTCATATTTCTGTGATAATATTGTGCCTGCAGGCTGCTAGTGATAAGTGGCAGAATTGCCATTAGCATAATATGACAATGCTGAATTAATTCTTATTATCTTGATTGTTAAGCATTTAAATGAAAATGAAGACATTAAAAGTAACTAATTGCTTAAAGGGCTACTTCTGAGAACAAAATAGGAAAGATTTTTGAAAAAGACAGTGCACAACAATGGGCCTGAACTATCTAAAATCTTGTCAGTTTATTTATATCTTATGAACCTGATTGAAAAGTAGTATAACTTTACAGAAAGCTTGAAAAATTTAAAGCACCATTTTACTAATTAAATATTTTATCGTAATTCAAACTTATGGGAATTATTATTAAAATAACTGATATATTATCTGTATCTTCTCAGACTTAAAGTCCACAGTTAATAATGCAGTTTATTGATCATAAAGGAAAATATTAAATTATTACATAGTAGAAGTTCACTAATAATAAACTATGAAAAATACACTTCTTGTGAGGCATTAGGCCCTCATTGTTCAGTAAAATTTCACAAGGAAAATATATAAAAGTTTATATGATAAAAATATTTTAAAGCAATTTATTTTGTAATTATCCGCAGATATTAAAACACAAATTACTTAAATCCATTACTATATTATTTTCATATTATAACATTATCAGATGATCATGTTATCTGTTTTTACTTATTTCTAATCTATTTCTTCAAAAAGTAGAAGCTGTCAGTTACAACCAATCAATCTTCTTTAAAAAAAAAATGTCTTGGGAATACTTTTCTCTCAGTACAAGCAAAAATTTAAAATTATGTGCTTCTTCAGTGTTGGGGGATGAAGAAGTTATAGGAAATTAATATACTATATACGCTCATTCCCCACAAACAGCAACCACAACCTTCAAAATAAAATGTGCCCATTATACAGCATCTACCCTGTTAGTTTTGTGCCTGGTCCCTGTTTCCCATCCTGGATATCTCACATTGCAGCCTGATTCAATAATATATTGCCAAGAACATGCTAGGAAGAATTAGTGTCACGAGGGCTGCAGCAGCAGTTTAAGGATTTGCATGCAGTTATTAGAAATGTTGACTTTCTACAGTTTGCTGAATTGGAAAGGAGCTGCAAAATCCCAGTTTAGTTTTGAAGTGTTTTCATTATGGTGTAGGGTTTTCTGTGATTTATTTTCCTCTCCACAGCAGTTTTTTTAAATGGCTGAAACCTCTGTTTTGTCTGGGTCAAGTGCCTCAGCCAGGATCAGCAGCACTCCTCACCTCCACCTATTACAAATACAGCTCTAGTGCCTGAGAATTCAGAAGGTTCTCACCGTAACAAAAAAGAAAAAAANAAAACAGTTGAAATGCTTCTGCCCTCCTGTAAGAGCCACAATACATTTCATAGGAAATCTGTATGACTTTTCACTCTCAGTCAACTCACATGAAAGTTCTGAGGCTTATGATACTCTCGGAAGGAAATAAGACTAGGTCCAATATGAAATTGAGATGACCACTGTTGTACAGCATCATGCTGTATGTCCTGAGCCATTGAAAACTGATCTGGAATTAAGTATCTAAATTTCCTCGGTAATCCAGAGGGAAAGTCATGCATATCTGAAGAGCAATCAAAAAGCTTCTCTGAGCATAGATCCTGCCAAGAGGAAATATCAAACACCAAGATCAGAGGCATACAACATCCTCTCCAAGCTGAGTCAACTGAACCAGGACTACAAGTCCTATTTAATTAGTCATAAGTTTCTGTCCACTCCAAACCTGAAACTAGGAATCATCTCCTGAGAACAGATATCCATAATGACTCTGTTCTCGCATGAAAATTAAGTCAAAGAGTGGATGAGGGCAACTTTACCTTTTACTAATCACTTTATTATAGCAATCATCTGTTACAAGAGCTCCAAGCTCCCCTCTTATAGGGATTTTACCCCCTGTGTACCAAGGCACTGAGACCAATCCTGGTCTGGACTGCCTGTATAAAGCGCTTACAGTGCTGAGGAAGGGTTATGAGAAAGACTGGACTGAGATGAGAAAGGACAGAATTAAACTAAGACTGCCTAAGGAGATGATCAGTTGCTCAAGGATTCAGAAGGGAAAATATCAGCGTGGAAAAGCATTAAGACCTAATAGGCAAAGACAGGATGGGCAAGAGTGATGAGATCCCAGCCAGGAGATGTTAATGCCATTTACCGAGCTACAGTCAGAGGCCTGAGATAGTCCTCTGGTACTGTGAATCCCCTGTGCAAGCCACAGGGTTGACAGCTCTTTGGGTGCCTCATCTATTGATGTGGTGAACACACTAGTGCTTAGTATAATATCTGGTAATTGTTATTTATCTTTTGTGGGCGCTAAACAGTGAATAACTATTCTGTATCTCATAAAGTAAATTATTCTCTGCCTAAAGACACCCAAATGTAATTAACCTAAAACCAGGCAGAACAAGACCATTCTCCAAGACCACAAGGTGATTTTTCTACCTTTGTATGCTGGGTTGTATTGGTTTGAAAACAAACCAGTGGGAGATCACAAGTCAGAATTACAATTAATAGGAAAAATTAATGATAAGTGAAATAATACAAGGAAAAAGCACTGACAAAGTCAGATACAACCTGACACCCCATTAGCGTGGTGGTAGCAGTCCAAATGAAGTATTCCAGTTGAAGCAGCAATCCTGTGGAAGGTCTGGTCTCCAGCTGAAGGGCCAGTGGTAGCTCTCATCCTCTGGGAGCCCAGTAGACAGGGCTAGCTCAGGTAGTTCTAAGGCCAGGTTATATCCAGGTGGGAATGTTTGGCTCCTCCCTCCTGGGCAGAGCATCCCACAATAGGATGAGATAATTCCATGAGTCATGCGGTGGGTCCTTGATGGCCCATTGTCTGTCATCCGGGGTGGGTCATTAGCAGGAGATAACAGCTAACGGCCCACAGCTGGTGGTAATAAAATACTTAACTACATCTATATTGTAACCTAGGACATGGGTTTAACACCAGCAGGGAAACTAAACTCCAAATAAGCCACTCCACCCACACCTTTTGGTAAGGAAGAGACAATAAATGAGAGATTATGAACTGAAATAATTCACTAAAAGCACAGTAACAGCAGCAGTATTAATAGCAAGAGTATATAAAAGACAAGGTGTTTTACCCACAAAAAGGTATTCACCACTGGGAACAAAACGACTTCCTGAAGATAACACCTGTGCTACAAGATATTCAGGAAACAAAGGCAATATGGTAAGGAGAGCTCCTGCAGCTTAATGTTACCACCCTTAGCCTGAAACAATGGAAAACAGGAAAAAATCATTTGAAGATGACCAAAGGCCAATTTATGACTTTGATGCTGTTGTGGTGTAAGCTCATCTGGCAACTAAGCACTGTTCAGCCGCTCACACACTGCCCCTTCTCCATCCTCTCCAGTGGAATAGGAAGGAATCAAATGGCAAAACCTGAAGGTTGAGATATGAACAGTTTAACAGTTTAATAATTGAAACAAATTTAATAATAATAATAAAATTAATAGATAATAAAAATAATAATTATAATAAAAACGATAAAAAACCAAAATAAGCAAGTGGTACATGATACAACTGATCACCACCTTCTGCTCAATACCAGACCTCATCTCTGAATCCTAATCTACTTCCCTTCTTGGTAGTTCCACAATTTGTATAATGGACATGGTGTTCTACAGTGTGGAATATCCCTTTAGCCAGTTCAGGTCATCTGTCCCTGCTATGGTCCCTCCAAGTGTTTGTTTTTTTTCCTTTTTTGTACCTCCTGACCGGCAGAGCATAGGACACAAAAAATGTTCTTGACGTAGGACAAATACTACTTAGTCCCAATCAAAACATCAGTGTGTTATCAATATTATTCTCATACTGACTCCAAAACAGAGCACTGTACCAGCTGCTGATGAGAAATTAACCCTGTCCCAGCCCAAACCATGACAGATGCCTGTCTACTAGGCAGGAAGGATCATTGGAGCCACATGTGGCACAGAAAGGTGCTTGATGCACCTTCACCTCAACATTGAGTAATAGGGTATGAGCTGTATTGTATGATATATATAAAGGACCTTAATTACACTTTTAATAGGCAAGATTTTATGACCCAAGCACAAAACATTGTGCTGCTTTCGGAACTGACCTTACA
Source organism: Grantiella picta (assembly GCA_013397955.1). NCBI lineage: Eukaryota > Metazoa > Chordata > Aves > Passeriformes > Meliphagidae > Grantiella > Grantiella picta. The sequence continues at coordinate 257,700 of VZRM01006577.1, forward strand.
CATCCCTTTTAGCTGTTTCTATAAACAAGAACATGCCAACCTGCTAGCTAACGTATGTCTTTTTATGGTGAACACACATTCTACATGTCTCCATAAAAAAATAATACCCCCTTCTCATATACACCATGAGGGCAAAACCATTTAATTGAGTCTAGAATCAGCATTTTAATCTTGGCACTTACCCTTTGAAACAAAGCCTCATATATTGAGAAATAATGCCTTCAATCCCCTTAAAATCTCATTCCTGAAATTTCACTTCCCGAAATCTATCCCAGGAAGATGAACAGATCACATCATGGTTATTGAAGAACATGGAGGAAGTCCCTCCTGAGTATTTGCTCAAATTACTACAAAAACTACACTTTTTGTAGAAATGTTTCTAATTAAATATTTTCTATTTGCATCTTTCACCTGTACAGATACACAGCCAAGAATATGTTTTTAGCCTCCTAAGGGAGAAAAGAGAAAACAAAAAGAAAACAAAAGAAAAAGGAACAGTGGAGGAAAGAATTGGAATTCTGCATTTAGTCAATTCATCCTGTAATTATCCTAATTTTGGAATTAATCAGGGTTTGAAGTCAGAGCTTCCCTTCCTCTACCTAAGAACTTTAAAATTAATTTTATTTAATCATATACATCTGACTATTATCCAGGGTTAAGATTGTTATACTTTTAATAAGTAGTTTGATATAGTAGAACCTGTAGAAAATGTAGGTGTCTTATAGAAAAATCAAACCTGCAAAGGTTCATTTGAACTGCGTTTCAGCATGGCAGTGTTTTTATCAGGTTAATAGAGAAGTTGACAGTCAATTATGTGATAAAATTACCCCTACATTGTTGCAGAATTCAATCCTTTTGCCAGCTGAGAAATCAGGAATGAGAAAAATATGCAACTTGAGTAAAACAGCAAAATCACTACTGTTACTCTGTTTACAGTTCACCACAGATTTGATGTCAGAATTACTGCAGAAAACGATATCAAGCAAGTAATGAGCTTTCTGTGTACTAATCGCATGAGACAATCTATAAAGCATTAGTATGAAATAACACACTATTTATGATCAGATATTTACACTGTGCAGCTATAATCACTAGTGAGCAGAAAGCATGACTACTTGTCTCAGGTCGTCGCATACATAAAAAGGAAGTCATTCTATCAAGACCATTATGGAAATAGACTGCAGCTTCTTTTCTTATTTTGCTTTGCAGTTCACAACTGAGAAATCCTCTCAACAACTATCTCAGATTCCTCAGAAATGTGTTTCTGATCTTTGTTTCTTCACTATAACCACTCTCAATCATTAGTTTTCTTGGTGAAGCCTAATGAACTGTCTCAGATCACATCATCCTGTATAGATTTTGAAAGAAAGCTGATCAATTTATTATATTTGCATGATGGATAAGGAAATTATCTGTTTGCCTGTATGTCAGTTGAAGAGCTACTGGCATACCTAATTTAGGTTACCTTAGCAATTACTTTTTGCAAGCCTAATTTTAACTGTATCTGTCTTTTCAAAATTTTCTATTTGGCTTCCCTTGGTGTGGTCCATGGCCAGTAACAGCTTGCTTTGGAAACCTAAGCAACAGCAATTAAACAGCAAGACTCATTGCATACGAGGCAGCACAGGCAGACGCTGGAGAATCAGGTAATAATGTGGATTCTGGGGTGGCTTGTAAGCCATCTCTCTTCCTTCCCATTTTATATTCAGGATTGTAGACAAATAAATTTATTTTTCTGCTTTTGGTCAGAGTACACCCTAGAAACAACCTTTTATCAATGTTTTTTCCCAAATTAATTGTATATGTCCAGAAAGAAGTAAATTAATATCTCCCACAAGAAGCCATTTTGAGAATTGATGAATATTTAAAGAAACAGACCCAATACACTCCCAGCAACAGCCTAGATAGCCAGAAAAGGAGTCATCCTGTCCCTCTGAGCCATCTAAGAGTTAGATGTCTTCCCTAAGTCACCTAGATTCTCCCTATGGAGCAGAAAGAGAAATAGGTACCTTCAGACAATAAAAGCACTCTGTATTTTTGTCGATGGTGGTAGTTTAAGCACCATCTTACAAGTAGTATTGCAAGACTAACTGTTTTTCAGTTTAAGGCCATCTCTCCTTATGCACAAATTTATTTCTAAATTACAGAAGTACTTGTTTCATTTTATTAACATTTTTATTAATTTATTTTAAATTTAAAAGTCAGCATTTGCTGCTTAGAACAATTCTCCACATTCAGCAAAACTAATACTTTCATTCAAACTTGCACTTCCTATGAAATAAATAAGAAAAAAAAAAAACATTCATTTTGAATTTCAGTAGTTAGACACAAAAGTAGATGTCTTTCACTTACTGTTAGAGCTCTGGAGGCATCAAGGGAAAGAAAGGATCTCTGTTTCTGTTATATAAAATAAATTTCTATGCCTTTTCTCTGGAAGCTGTATTTGAAAACACGAAAAATAGACCAGCACTATCAAAGTCTTTTCAAGGTTTTTTTTTTAAATGTTTTTCTCCCGAAAGGATGCATATTATTAAATCTTGGCCCCAATCCCCCTAATTCAGCAACTGATTTCATATTTTGTGTTCATATCTGAATCATAAACCCAGAACAGGGACCAAGAACTTAATTTGGATCAAAATACAAAATGCAGAGCCCAGTTGAGACAGCTTAAATCTTTATTACGACTAAAAAACTCTTGGATGAAGAAGAATGGATCAATGTGGTGGGTGTTGATTTTGTTTAATCTCTGTACTAAACATCAACTGTTTTATTAAATTAATGAAATGTCAAACAACATGCATATATAGGCAAAAACATCAGATTATAACTTTTGTGGGTTTTGGGTGGGGGTTTGGTTGCTTGTTTTTTTGGGTTTTTTTTCTTTTCTTTTTTTTTTTGTTTTTTGGTTTTTGTTTTTGTTTGGTTTGGTTTGGTTTTTGTTTCTTGTTTCCTTTTTGAGGTTTTTTTCTGATAGCACTCAAGACCAGGCTGGATGGAGCTCTGAGCTCTGAACTAGAACCTGGTCTAGTGTCCCTGTCAACAGCAGGGGGGTCAACTAGATGATCTTTAAGGTTCCTTCCAAGATAAACTGTTCTGTGAATTTATGATTTAACATGTTGCTTAAAATCATCATGTCACTGCTACTTTCTCACTGAAGCAACAAATGATACCAAAACACAAGACACTTTGAGCACGGTTGCCCTGTTTCTTAAAGCGCTTATTTAAAACTTCAGAGAATTTTATTGTTGGAATATCTATGTTTAATTTCAGCAGAAAAAAAAGAAAGAAAAAGTTTTAAATGTTCTTTTTGGAAACAGCTTAGACTACCTTCCTGATTTTTTATGTTTCTTTTCCTCTTCTCATTTCCTTGCGTTACTCCCTTTCCAATGGAGTCAAAGGATGCTTAGCTAAATAGAGCTCATGGGACTAGATTCCTCATTACAATATTGTCTTCTAGTCTTCCCCATCTGAAATTATGAAAGTCTGGCTTCTGAAATTATGGAAGTCTGGCTTCTTATTTCTGTCTTTGAAAGAAATAGAGAAAAATGACGAGGAGAGGAAAAAACCTTCCTAGTCTTGGAAATGAAACTTCTCAAGGCAGAAAAATTTTTGTTCCCTTTTTAATTTTCCTTCCTAGCAGTGGAAAAGAAAATTGTGCCATTCTTTCAGCTACAATTGACAAGAGGAGAGGAGAGGAGAGGAGAGGAGAG
>VZRM01006577.1:261417-291778 GCA_013397955.1 Grantiella picta
AGGAGAGGAGAGGAGAGGAGAGGAGAGGAGAGGAAGAAAATGAAAAAGAAAAAAAATGCAACTTTTTGAGGACCTTTTCCATTAAAATAAATTACTCTAGGTTCCTTTTATAGCTCTACCCATAATATTTCAATCCTGAAATAATAACTATTATCAGGGTACAGGTTTCCTACCAGTACTAACACCTCTGGCCCTAACATACTGCATACTGTCCTGGTTCTGGCTGGGATAGAGTTAATGTTCTTCCTAGGAGTCAGTACAGTGCTGTGTCTTGGATTTAGGATGAGAGAAATGTTGATAGCACACTGATGTTTCGGTTGTTGCTGAGCAGTGCTTATGCTAGGTCAAGGACTTTCCAGCTTCACATGTCCTGCCAGCAAGCAGGCTCGGGTTGCACAAGAAGATGGGAGAGGACAGAGACAGAACTGACCCCAGCTGACAAAAAGGATATCTGATGCCTTGTGCACTCTGCTCAGAATATAAACTAGCAGAGAGCTGACTATAGGGCCACTGCTTGGGAACTGGCTGGGCGTCAGTCCGATGGTGGTAAGCAGTTGTTTTAATTTACATCACTTCTTGTTCTTGTGTTTTACTTCTCCCTCTTTTTGTAATTGTTATTATTATTATAATGACTATTATTAGTACATTTTAGTTATTAAGTTACTGTCATCTCAACAATAGTTTGTTTTCTTACTTTTTCCTTTTGATTGTGTCCCTCATCCTATCAGGGAAGCAGGGAATGAGCACAGAGCTATGTAGTTGCTAGGTTAGGTTAAACCAGTGCACATCCCCAACAAAGGTCTTACTATCTCAAATCCTGCCCATCACAGCCACAGTCTATTCCACCGAGGTCAGTTTGCAAGACAGGACAGTTTTACTGTTTGAAAGCTGTTGAATAATAACTTGAGGTTATTATTAGTTTGAATTGTTCTGAACATGTTTACTCTTGCAAAATGAGCTGTTATCTGTTGATCACTTCCTGTCCCTGACAAAGATGGGGATGAATAACCAGAATTCAATATCCCTGCATCCAAATCCCACCTATCATTAGCACAGCTTGTGAAAACAAGTTTTACAGCTCCTTCTAACTGCACTGAAGGGAGAAAGGGCAAAGTGCTAATCCTTCCCTCTCTGTCTGGTAGGAAAGCTGCATATTTGAAATACTGTAAACCTGGATACATTTACAAATTATTTACTTCTATTATTTAAGTAATTCAGAATTATAAAGTATTCCTGAGCTTTGCAGATATATATATATATATAAATATTGCCAGAGGCAGGAATCACTTCTGCAGTATCACCAAATCACTGGTTCACTGCTTCGCTGCACATAAACCTTATTTCCAATTAGTCTGAGCTCCCTGAGAATCAATTGGAGACTGTATAAACATTCTAAACACATACTGTGCATGCCACTTCAAATTTGCCACTAACACTTTACTATATTTCTGTCAATTATTCTCAGGAAATAGGCCATATTGCACCAAAGTCATGGTTTAATAGTGTTTCATTTTTTTTCTCCAATCACCAAGCACATGGAGAAATCTACAGATAAACTATTTGTTGCATTTTCTATTTTTTATCAAACAATTACAGCACACAAAAAGGGGTAATATCAGCAATCTGATTATCAAGGAAGTAAAATTTAACACTTTGGTGCTTAGGAGCAATGACATGCAAATAACACTCTTCAAGCCTCACTCACTCAGCCAGGTTAATCTTCCTCCACTCTGACTCGGCTTTTGGCACATGGGGATGGCCTGATCCTGTGCCCTTTAAGATTTCCATCTTGAAGAATGTCCAACCTTCTTGGGCCTCTTTGCCCTTCAGAACTGCAGCCCAAGGGACTCTCTCTAACAGTCTCCTAAAGAGACCAAAGTGCCCTCTGGAAGCTGAAGGTAACAGCTCTGCTGACCTACCTCCTTAGTTCTCTGAGAATTGAAACTCTCATTTTGTGATCACTACGCCCATAGCTTCCAAATACCTCATCACTCACCAGTCCTTCTCTGTCCACAAGCAATGGATCCAGTGGGGAGCCTTCCCTAGCTGGCTCGCTCACCAACTCTGTCAGGAAGTTCTCTTCCACACACTCCAGGAACTTACTATACTGCTTCTATTTTAATCACTGTTAAAAAAAAAAAAAGTGTTGTAGAAGACTTATCTGTGTGATTCAGTGATGTTGACACTCTCTATATGAATAGTTTAAATCTTAAAAAGGATTTTTCAATCCATTCTATTGACTTTTACAAGTATAATTTTAGAAATGTCAGAAATCAACTGACTAGTCAGCTTTTTCATTTCACTTACATTCCTCATATCTCACACTACTTTGGTATGATTTTGAATTGCTTCCCTTTCTTCTGTTACTAAATAAAATGTGCTAAAGAAGTGCCATTCCAACTCCACAGCTCAATTATTTGTGCAGAAAGAGAAGAATTTCACACAGTGTCAGAATTTGGCAATATTTTGATTCTGCTTTTAACTGCAGAAGAATAAAACACCCTGGGGAATGCAGCGACAAAGAGTTGACAATAACATTCTGTTGTTCAGTCTTCATCAGAAAACACTGTGCATCTGGTTGTGGGGTACACTTCCATGCAAACCACTGGAAGCAGAACTTATCGTTTGCCCTCAGAACAGCAATTGCTCAGCATCGTTTGGGGTTTTTTCATTTATTTGTTTTTCTATTTCCCCTCTTCTATATACATTTTCCAGAGGCATAAAATCCAGGTTTTAAACTCTTTTGAATCTAACCTCATCTTAATTCCTCCTTCTCCAAATGGAGAAGAGAAATACACGTATTTAAATTATTAATTCTCAGAAATCTTATATCAGTATTCTTCTATATTAAATTGATTTTTGAATACCAAAACAAAAAGAACGAGAAAGGAAAAGGAAGATTTAGCAGGGTTTGTTCATTGTTTTAGTTTAAACCTCAATTCATAAAACACTGCAGGTGTATATGGAGTGGAACCCTTAATTCATTTGTAGTTAGACAACTAATACATTACCCTGCAAGGCATGAGCAGGTTTTACTTTTACTGTGGGCAAGACAGTTGAAGATGATTATTTGCATTATAGTAAACAGGCTCAGGGACAAAAGTACCATAGCAAATTTCTTTTTATTGTCAACAATGTAATCCAATCAAGATCCTTCTTTCTGACACTAAGTGCTTTAATCTTGCTGCCTACCATCCTTTTTGGCCCGTTTCTATCTTTGATGTTTGCAAGCACAGTTTAATTTTTTTTTTTAATAGATAGATAGTATCATGTACCTCATCAGGAGATGTGATTGAGACCTCCTTCTTGGAATATGGGAACTGTTGCATTCCCTTGATCTAGGGCAAGACACATTTCTCACTTCCTCAGTAGATACCCTGTCTTAGAGCTCCTGAACTGAGCACTGACATCTCAGGAGCTCAGTAAAGCTGTGCATGGATTTCCGTCTGAATTTCAGAAGACTGATGCCTTGAACCTGTGGGCTCAGAGTTTTACCTAATCTGAGTTAAAAGACACCCACAATCTCTTGAGTTCAATAGAGGGAACTCCAGAGAATTCTCTTGATAATGTAGAGCATTTACTAGCCCATATTCAGCAGTTTCTGCCTCTCTCATTAACTGTAAAAAAATACATTTACTTAATACAGTATATTTGCACTGATGCTTATGGGGCTTCAGTACTACTTTTTCTAACTTAGGTGGTATGAATATTACCTTGGATATTCAAAGAAGAAAAAGAAAACAAAAATATCTAAAATCCATTTGAAGCCTGATGGCATGCCTTCACCTGCCAATGCCTTACGATGTTTTCTCATTAGATATGGTACTTTCTGAAGACAAACTGTAAAAAAAAGTTACAAACCCCAAACCACACCATACAAAAATAAATTCTGTGTAAATAGTATTACAACACTAATGTATTGGCTTATCTTATAAGTTTGCTTCATGTCAGATATTCTCATTTTCAAAATATTGGTTTTTCAGTTGTGTACATTATATTAAAAAAAATAAAACCAACCTGAAAACCAGAAAATTTGGTGTCATGTGAATGAGGCCATCCATATAAAAACAGACAATTACAGTGAAATCTTTCCTTCTCAGCAGAAGAATGAAATGAAATGAAATATAGGCACAACAACATTGCAATTTGTTGAGACTGTGGTTCTTAAAGACACCTGAAATTTTTCTGCACTCTTAGTTTTTAATTTTAGGCTATGGTAGAATCTTTATGAAAAAAAGGTTACCAAACACACGGTGTTTGGTTTTTGAACACGTGAAGGTTAAGCAAAAAAAGAAAAAAAGTAAACAACAGCAGCCTAAAAGACTTTAGGAGGGAAAATACTAATTTCCGAAATTACTTTAAAAAGCATGTTTAGCTATGTTAGATCAGAGACTCTGCTGTTTTCTGATGAACTCCTCAACAAGTAGTTTCCCAAATATTTATATCACCGTGCAATCTTATATTTTCAAAGTTGAATTTCACCTAAACAGTAAAAATATGTTAGAATATAGTAAGATAAAAATAACAAAAATGGAAGTAAAAAGCATTAGGTGTCTATATATGTCACACTGAACCTGATTTTTTATTCAATGCAAATGAAAAATCTTTTATTTAGTTTAGCATGCCTGCAGGTTGCAGCAGTATACATAAGTATGTAGTAAGGAATTGAGTTTGTTTGCCTTCTATTACAAGAAGGCTTCTGCTATCAAATATGATCACTTCATATAGTAATTAAAGGAAAAATTCAGCTACAATATTGTAGAAATCCTTTGTGGTTTTGGTTTTTTATTTTGAACAGTATGTATTTAACATTTTACTTGAGAGAAGACAATGCACTATATATGTGGTTAAAATAGGAATGCTACTAATGATAGGAGAAGATTCTGTCCTATCACAGTTTTTTTCCAGTGGCAAACATAGTAAATGTAGTGATGACTATCACTTTGTCTAGTGTAGCCCATCAACGCCTCAAATTGTGACGCTTCCTTTAATCCTTCTGGAAACTGTTGATTTTTTAATTTCTTTGGTATGAAACTTTCAGATTTGTGGGAGTTGCATGGCAATCTGATTCCAGTTAAATTACTGTACACCGTATATCTTTGAGATATACAGACAACTGTATTATTAAATGAGACTTTAAGACATTTCATTACAAAGAACATAAAATTTCCATAGTATATATTACAGTTCTCAGCAGAAAAACAGATCAAAGAGTCATGTCATCAGAAAATGCTGTATTAAATGGTTGTTTACAAGAAGCCTTTTAACTCTATCTCTGCAACAAGAAATCATACAAGCTTGAATGGCTGCAGAGACATATTGCAGACTAAGTGCAGACAATTTATTTGCTGCAACCCTGCATTCCTGTAATGTTTCTCTGTGTGTCCTTTAGAGTAAAGTGGAAACACAAACAGGAAAGTGCCTTGCTTTGTGACAAATGAATGTGTCTGAAAACATGAGACAGTGAGAACAGCCAAAATGAGTGATCCAGAGCTGTTGGGCACATGAAAGAAAAAGGGAGAGAATTTCTTTATAATGCAAACTTAATCAGAGCTTCAGTCCCAATAGCCACAGCAGCCAGTGGTTGAAAAGAAGATATCATGCTGTTACTCATGTTTGAAATCAGATCCTTTTTTGAAAGAAGGAGACGTGCTCTTATTCATAATGTAGCTTTAGGTTTAGCAAGCACTAAATAAATATGGAGCACCCATTACTGTATGTCTGATCCACAAGCACTGCTGAATATCTCTTCCTAATATACCGGTGCTGAGACCTACTATCATACAGGTCTTCCTGCTCCTTCATGGTATCTCTGCTGAACAGTCAGATTTGATAAAACAGGGTTGGCAGAAGGAGTTGGGATTATCACTGCAGTGGAGGATCTTGTAAAGCCTAATGTGAAGTCTGATCTGCCTTATTCTAATCATCTTTTAGAGTACATATTATACAATCTCTTCATCCTTTCTTTCTAAAAATATTTATCTATAGGAGTAATTGTTTACTTTTTTATCTAGGCATCACATAATTAATGCATATCCACTAATCAATAATTGGCGTCTGGTAATTCTTAAAGGGAAAGTATTATTTCACATTTTCTTTGTGTCAAAAATATTGATAAACCGTTGCCTGTGTCCTTACCTATGCACTTTGTTGACCAGGAGTCCCTGAGAAAATATGGAACCTCTGTGAAGCAGATAGGTTGACAAGAGATTGAGCACTCTAAGTAGCTAACATTTCACCATGTTCTGTTGAGATATCCATGTGATGGTGAGGTCTATAATGACAAGTCACAATTTGTGACAGTAAACATAGCACTGACCCTTTCTCTGTGACCTATGTTTCTCTGGTTCTTATTGAAACAACCAAATGAACCTCTATGTGTCTATGGCAGGTGGTGTTATATGTAGCAGGTTCCTTATTCTGGTAAATTGGAGGTCTTCTGAAACTTCTGTCTTGACAAATTGTCTTTAAAGGGCAGAAGTCAATGTGATCCTCAGTGCTTGTAGCCTTGAATGACAGAATGATTCAGTGATAAGACTACTTGAACTCGTAGCAAACAAATATGAACTTGGGCCAGAATCTCCTCAGAATTGCAATATAAATTATTATGCCCTAGGACAGATAAATAATGAGACAATACTCAACTTCAGAGGGAATTTCTAAATTCAAAGGGCATAGGTAACAGTGAACCATTCAGAAATACATGAACCAGAGGGAGCCAATATATTTTCTTCAAGGGTCCTGTGCCAGCCTAGTGTCCCCTGTACAGTGGCATTCTCAGAGGAGAATTGACATGCACTAGTGAAATTAGGTTACTCTGCAACTATGAACAAATCAGCCATGGTTTCCAAAGTTCTGCAAAATGGCGAGGATCAGTGCCAGTAGCTTTCTGAAACTTTTGATGTCTAATGTAGTGGAGGTAATTCACCACTACAAATAATTCCTTTTGGAGGTTATAATAATCTACCAAATCTTGTACTGTTATTGCTTTTAGATATTAGAGAATTTCTCCACTTGGAAACTACTGAAATTACAGACACCTGAAATCAGATCTGCTTTTCAGATGGAAGTTTCAATCTATGCTAGAGATGCTAAGGAAATTATTTCTCTATAGTTTATATTATAGAAATGTAATGATAAATTAGCTAAAAGCAGTACTAGAATTTTATTTGGTCAAGGGAAGATACAGGAAGGTGAACACAGGGAAAACTGTTAATGTTTGGTGTTTGGCTAGTACTGGATTTAATTTTATTTTGATGTTGTGGCCAGGACATTGCTAAATCTCATCAGCATTGATTTATGTAGCCAGATATACATAAGATGGGAACACACAAAAAAAGCATTTCAGTATTAGAAGGGACAGAATATTGTGGATAGAAACTTATTTGGCTGGATGAAAAGGGTTTATCTTGGGATGCCTCTCTGTATCTCTGTGTATACAGGCAAATTTCCCAGGAATTGTAAAGTATTTGCATATATGCAAACACACACTATATGAATACATCATTCACAGTAAAATTACTTTCAGTTATTAAAAAAAAAAAAAAAGAAAATAATCCCCTAAAGGAACACAGTTCTTCCAGAGAGGCTCAAAGTAAAAGTGACGTGACTAATAACCAATCTGACAACATACTGGTGTGCAAAATATCGGGGCTTAACTTTCTTGGTGAAGTAATTTTTTGAACTGCCTGAATGAAGCACTCTTGTGGCAGTTTGCCCTTCTGAAATTTATGGATTGAGTATGTGAACAAAAAAAAGCAGTGATTTGTCTGTTGGAAAATGTATTGACTTAAATAAGCTTTCCTGTATTTGTTGTTTGAGAATAATGTAGTGCCAATTTAGTGGTCTATATAAACTGTTTCATCTGTTATTGAAGTTTAGCGTATTCTTTCTGGAAAGACTTTTACTGTAATTAGGCCAGTAGGAGTAACAGCTTCAACAGAGAGACTTATTAAACTGAAAGACTACTTAGGCTTATAAGGAATAGTGCATGATAACCAAATAAGTAAAAATTAATCTAACCAGAATGGACAGAACAGTATAAACACTATAGAAGCCATATTTTTAGAGGGAAAAATAAGAAGGAATATTTTTTGTATTCCTTTTCTGCTTTCCTTCCCTCTCCCTTCATTCTTTTCCTTTCTCACCTCTAGATCTTAGTGTGATACAAGACTAAAAGGAGTGGAAAGTTTTCTCATCCTTCCACTTGTTTGGAGGTGCCTCTACAGAATAACATAGGAGTTCTGGAATGATGCGTTTGGGGGCTGCACTTGAACCGGCACCTAAAACAAGATAAGGTCATGTTCATGTGATTTTACAGGCATTTTTAGACCATCAGCTGTGTAAGAAATAAGCACAGTAATAGTTTACAAATATCATCTTTCTCCAGCAAGTCACTGGATACTCTTCCTGGCACTCTTGCCTTGCCTGTTACAGCTGTTATGCTTGGAAGTTGGCTTCCCTTTGCTGCAGCATTGTCAGCAGTTGTCCCAGTTTCAGCATTCACAAATTCAGAGTGAGAGGAAAGGAATAGATGACTTGGACGTACCTGTCTTAATTTTAACATATTTTGTCCCTAAAAATCCAGCCAAAAAAGGAGATGATCTCTCTCCTGCCAAGATGAATTAGCAAAGGGTGCTCACACTTTCAATAAATCAAGAGTTAAAGAACTTCATTGGCCTTTGAAATTCTTATCTAGACTTTAATCTGTCACTGACATGCATGAATGTATATATAAGAATTATTTTGGAGCAATGCCTCCATGGCAGTGTGAGATACTATTATCATTGAGACAGTCCTAGTATATTTTGATTAGTGTGACACTTTTTTAAAAATATGTTCTTGGTTTAGCTTATTTTTCCATCTGCTTCAGTGACACATTTACAAGCAAAAATGTGGAGTAATCACTGAGCATTATCACATCATCCCTACCTAATTCCTACATTAAATGACCACTGACCAAACCCAATGAAAGCAAAATCTCTTAGGATGTATCACCTACCTTCTTTCTTTACACAAAACACGTAACAAAGATGTCTTTTAGATTCTGTACGTGAGAAGATCCAGGAATTTTCTGCTGAAGAGATCCTCCAAGACTTCTACTGTACCAGCCTGATAATGTGTTTAATATCTATGGCTTGAACCTTTCACCTCTCAAACCAAACAGTCTGCCTGGTCCACTGCCAGAAAATTCCTAGCCCGAATTTGAGATTTATCTCAATTCAGGGGTTCATCCCAACACACAGGCTAGATGCAGCTGGCCTGTTTAAGAAGACAATTGGCCTGATAGGATACACCTGAACAGGCAACATCACTTGGCCACAGTGCCAAGTAAAGTATAATAAAGAATCCATCCAGGGTGCATAATGAAGAAGGGATGCCCTGGCTTAACTACCTACAGGACCGCTGCAGTATCAGGTATCTTAAGAGTAGTCATGGCCTGAGAGGACACAAAAGCATCTCTCTTATTTCTTTTTATCAGTATGTAAAAATCCTTGTCCTACAAGAGAGAGTTGTATTGAAAGCAAGGCACTCAGACCGTTGACATGTTTTCCTTTATGCTCCCTGTGGGAAAAAAAAAAGGACAGCATTAAACCAGAGAGCTTCCTTTTATAAAGAAATTTCCTTGTTCTAGCTGTCCTTCTGGGACATATGATCTAAATTATGGTTCAATGGTGAGCTGTGCTATAAAATTACCGTTTCTCCTAATGTATATCAAATTGAGACCATGTTTTTCTGACCATGCTCCTCTAAAGGTCTTGGAAAAATTGCAATTCTGGGCAGGGGGAATGCTACAACCATTTTGGAGCAGTCTGAAAAACAAATAAAGGCAGAAACAAATTGAAGTGGAGAAGAGTAAAATTAGAGGATGATAAAAGCCACCTCGTGAAAAGACAGTCTGTAGGAGAGAACTATAAACTAGGAAATTTCAGGAACAGTAAAAATTGAGCAGAGGTCCAGAGCTGGCCTTTGGCTGGCTTTTGCAGTGTTGTTAGAGATGGATAGGCAATGTTTAAAAATATACAGCTAATGTAAGCCTAGAAATGGGCACAGACATATGTCTAACTGTCATTGTAGATATCCGGTGAGAATTTAGACATAGTTATCTATTCTTTCCAAGCAGACATTGCTTGAACTTGTGAAATTATTAAAAAAAAAAAAAACAAACCAAAAAAAACCCCAACAAATGGAAATTTCCAAAATTTCTATGTTGTTTATGAGAAGGCAAAATCTTTATCAGTGTATTTGTAGAATGAAAATGAAATTTATATCTATTTGGAAAAAAAGAATTTACATTTGAACTGCCTAGCAGGGAAGAATCTTTTTGTTATTGTTGTGCTATGTAAAAAAATAGAAGTCATCTTTACACATTTATGATTTTTTTCCAGTATTCTGGCAAAACATAATACAGTAGCTACCAAGATAGTGAGTGAATCTGTTGAAGAAAAATATATATTATATGATGTTTCTCTCTGCGGGGGGATGGCAGGAAGCAGCAGCCTCACAATACGAGGTCCCCCCAGCACGTATCTCCACCAAGACCAGGCCGGGCAGCCCCCGGGGTGCGCTTAGCGTGGCATGGGTCTCTGGCCACAGAAATTCTAGCAGGAAATGAAGTGGTACAAAGGAACGAACCTGGTCTCATCTCCGTTCTGGCAGGGAGGTTTATTTGGGATAACGGGGAGAGGGGTTGCAGGGGAGGAGAATGGGAGAAGAAAAGATGGGGAGATCAGATATGGGCTGCCAGTCCGAAGATAAGACCAGCCCCTCCCAGATCCAGGCGCTGGCTTTTAAGGGGAAAGGAAGGGGGCGGGGGCTGGCTCTCTGAGAGCCAGTCCCAGGAGAAGGAAGGGAAGATTGGCAAAAGGGGTACACACCAATAGGTTTTCAGGTACAGCAGAGCATATTTCAAAATGAACCAATGGCATACAGAGCAGGGAAACAAAGGGAGCACATGGAGATCTGAAAATTGCATTGCTACAATTATATGGAAAAATTTCAATGTTTTGAGAGCTATTTTCCTCCAGGGGAGTAAATATCTAATGTGTGAAAATTGCACATAATAAATGAAAAAATAGTATTGATAAATTTATTAAAGGGATTCTAGGATGTCATTTATTAAATGACAGATACTACTCACAAAATTTTGAGTAATATGCTTTGACTCCTAAAAATGTGTGCAATAACCTCCATGATTTGGGTAGAAAAGATTCCTGTGATCTCGATATAAAATCCAAATTTTTTATTTCTGGATGAATAATTGAAAAATAAATTGATCTACAAAACTTTTCTTCCAAGAAAACAGTTTTATGATCCATAGCAAAATAAATGGTGACTGCTGAGGAAAGTTTTTATAATCTTTTCTAAAGTTTTTATAATCTTTTAGAAAGATGTTGGTCTTTCACTGGAACTTTCACTGAATGTGTGACCAATAAGAATTGCAAGCACACTTAGAAAGCAACAGTATTTTTGTTTTATTTGCATAAGGGCTGTGTTGGAAATTTAAAATACTGAAGTATTTAATTTCACCATTTTTTGCATTTTATAATTCTATTTAAAAAATGATAAGATATTTTGAAACTTGGCCATTATCATAGATAAAATAAAATCTCAAAAATATGTTTGAATCTGTATTTAAATGAGTTTTTTGCATTACGTTGTTGGATTTAATTTTTAGCTGGTATAAAATATATGCTGTATCCATTCAAGCTTCAATGCTTTTTCATATTTTTTCTGCTTTAAAACATACTGAACTAATAATATGGCTTCTCATGGTTAAATACAACTCTAGGAACTTTCATATTCCATCTGCGAAAAAGCTCATTACATCAAGTAAAATATTATTATGTTTTCAAACATTTTTTTAAAAAATAAATCTTTATATAAATCTATTTTATGATTCTGATAAATTCTCTTTTTTTCTTCTTCTTTGGATCATGTTTCTGTATGTCCTACAACAACTTGTGGTGGAGAATCACCATATCTTTTTCCCCTCTTAAAAGAAACCAAAACTCAGTGAGAGGTGAATCCTGCTCTGTGTGGGATGTATTGTTTCTCTCTATATTATTCTCTTGTGAGTAATGCAGAACTATCATCTCCTCTCCTTTGCGCCATTTTTGCTCTTCCCATTTTCCTAATAAAATTATGAAAGAAATAGCTCTATGCAGTTTCTCAACAGTGGCTGTAACACATCAGAGAAATTTGTACATTTCTTTTCTGTACGTGACACATGGAAAAAATGTATGTTCAGGACAACCTATTTCTTCCACACTGGGTATTTGTCTAATTTTCTCTGTATATTGTGTTGAAATGAAAAGCATATCTGCAGCACAATAAAAATGAACACTACCAAACACAATAGAGGAAAAAAACTCAAAATTTATCCCAGATTCTAAGCCTCAGCCACAGCAAAAATTCTATGCGGCCGAAGTCTCTTTTACGGAATTGTGTCTACTCTTCTTTATATATAACCAATATATCCTATGTAAAAATTAGGTTTATTGGTAAAGTTGATAATATTATTCATCACGGGGACTTCCCTTTAAAAAAAAAAAATATGGTTGGTTGCCACGTACTAAGTATTTTCTAGATGCTTTCTTTTTGGAAGAAAAAGGACTTAAAAAAAAATCAAAAGAATAAACAAAATCCAAGAGTTATTACTAAGTAGACCTTAAACTTTTACTTTGTTCATTCTTTTGGGGAACAAAACAAATACCACCTGAACACACTAACTATTTCAATTTGTAAAAGAATAAAGTATTGCATCAGAGTAATAAAAACAGCTTCTTCAATAGTGCACCTGTTCTAGATTTGCAGGCTGGGTATTTTGTGTTGTAGTAATTGTAGGAGGAAATAGGGGTATTAGCTACATCTTGCCCATTTCCCTTTCACCACTCCCTCACATGTTCAGGCCTTGCATAACAGAGCATAAAAAGACAGAAACACCCAAGGGTTTGAAAATATAAAGCATTTTCAAAACATTCACAGATTTGTTATTAAGACTATATTTATTTTGAAATCTCAGTATATTTGATGTATGAAACAAGTAAGAACTCCTACATAATTGCCTTTCATAAAAATTTTGCCTAGTTGATTATTTAGTTATAATTGAAATTTCATCTATGGGGCATGCATGTATGATACAACTCATCAATATTCAGTTAAATGAATATATTTGAAAAATTCTTGTCACCTGGGCTCAAATTGTCACATACTGGGAATGAGAATGGGGTGCTGTAATATTTCCTTGGCAGTACAGGGGTTATTCAAGTGAAGAAAATGAAGTCTGATTTCATGCCATGTATTTTATTTCTGAAAAACTACACTAATATCATTAAAATTATGTTGTTAGAAGCAGAAGCTTTTATTTGATGATTGATGGATAATTTCCCCCAAGTAACAGATATAATAGACATAAGCCTTTTTTTAATGTGTATAAAGTCCACTGAACAAAAATAGAAGTAATAGTATCTGAAAGCATTTATGTTCCTTTAAAACTTCAAATTTCTTGTACCAGAGTTTTTTCAAAAAGGAAAGTACAGTGCAACTTTGTTCATAGTGCTGCAAGTTGCTGAAAATAGATTTTCATAAATAGGTTTATATAGACATTTTTATTGATTTACATAAGTTTTTATATTGTTATCTATTTAGTGGTAATATTTACAACTTTAATGGGAAGTTTGGCTTTAAGGCAAACATTAAAACCTTTTTATTCATTTTCTGCTTTATTGTTTTGATTTTATCCATTTGATTTACAAAGCTCCAAAAGTACTTGAAACTACTTTAAAGATCTGAACACCTTTTAATACATCTTCACTTATAGAACAGAGACTCAGAGCAGGATTACTTAGAGAACAAGCAGTCAAACAGTTTATGGACAGATAATTGTCTCAGATATGTGAAAATTATTTAGGTGCATTGCTTTTAATAAAGAATTTTCCTGTAAGCAAATCAGTTTTTCTTATCTGATGACTTTTCTAGAAGAGATTTTGACCTTTGTGATTTATTTCTTTGTGCAGTTGTGAAGCAGTACTACAGAGGTGTGTGTGACAGATAAGTACTACTTTGAAACTGCAGGCATAAACATGCCTAGATATTCCAAACAAATGAGGCATATAACAATGAACATGGAAAGCATTGTATACATGCCAAGATTAAAAAAAAACCTTAAAAGAATGATAAGACATCTAAACACAATTTGCTTTTTGCCATCTGCCTCATGTTATTAAAACATGAGGGTGTTCAGAAATTACTAGGAACAGCTCAGGACTGGGCTGATGCTCAGTTCTATGAAGAAGAAAAAAAACCTAGTTGTGTCTGAAGACTCCTGGTACTTCGAAAATAAATTACTACACTGTGAAGACAAATACTGATTGCTATTTATTTTGGAAACACAGGGCAAGATTTTATCATCTCTAAATCATTCCAAACACTGAATGTTTTTGATTGCAGTATAAAAGTATATGATGCTGACAATATTCTGTTCTCAAACCATTATCTACAGACATTCTTTTTTCTGTTTGTGTTCAAATCTAGAACAAGCAATGATAAACCTTTTCTTCCCCCCTCCCCCCTCTTTTCCCACTCCCAAATTTGTCATACTTTATTTATAGAGACAACACATAAGCATAGAAAGAGCAATGGCTTGGTCTCATAGTGTCTCACTTGTGGTTTTAAACTGACACACATAGTTTAGACTCTTATAACTCTAGAAAAGTCTCTAATAGCAATTGAGAGCAGTGAGGATCTAAGTCACTCTTGTGAGAGGTTTTGAGTATCCTCACTGGATGATTTTAGCAACTTGATCATCTTCAAAGTGTTTTTAGGGCCTAGGTCATCACTTGGTAGCTTCAGCTAAAGGCCTAAAGCTGACCATAAACTGGAATGAAACCATGCCATAAGTCAGGTTGTCAAGTTAGGATCGAAAACAATAAGACAATTTCGAAGTTTGTAGAGGGAAGAATTACTAAATATCACCTCTGCATTCCAAAACAAACAAGAGATCCTGAAAACTTTTGAAGGGCTATTACAAGTGACACAATGATATAACAGAAAAATGTCCCAGGAGTCACATTCTTTAATTCTAAAATCAGTCACGTAAAATACCTCTTTCTAACAAACAAGGTACATTGGTTAGAGTTTTTTTTCAGCTTTTATTTAGTACTGAGTTTACTAATGTCTTTTTTTGTTCATTGTAGAACTGCAATAGACCAAATATTAAGGTAACAGACCATATAATCATGTTGTTTTTTTTTTTTTTTTTTAATCTAACTGATGGTTACTGGGGACATTCCACTACACACATCTCCATCCTATGCTTCTGACACTCCATATGTTCTGAAATCCAGCTTCATGCCAGCTTACATGCTTCAGACTGCAACTATACAAAGAAAAATACATCCACACGTTTCAGCAGATTGCGGTACCATTACATATGATCAGAAAAAGGAATAAATTGCAGTCGGTGTTATGTCCAATAGGAAAAAAATATTTGCTTATATCTAGTAACAACACTGAAACAAAGTGCAAACTAAATATGCAACTTCATAAAAGAAGTACAAGTCCTCCCAGAATTCTACCTGTATAAATGTGGACCAGGAAACATTTGTATTAGAGATTCTGAGTTGTCATATGGAAACAAAGTTTTTCAAATTAAGACCTCAGTCTCCCTAGATTTCCTCTACACTGAAAAGTGAGAGGTGACTTGTAAACAGGAGTACTCCATGTCAGAGAAACCTCTGATTTTAAAAAAGCAGATAAACACCTAAAATTAGATCTAAGGAACGTGATTTGTAATAGAGGTAAGGGGTCATACCTTTGGTCAAAGCTTTTGCAGTGGGTTCTGTCTTGAGCACACACAAAGGTAATAGCTTTTATAATACACTGGTCATATTTAAGATGGCAGCTACTACATGATTCCTTTACTATCCACCTCTAGGAAAATTACCTTACCTTTGAAATGTTTAAAATATGCTCTGATATTAATCAGTCACAGTCATTGAATGTAAGTAAAGAGAGAGTAGCTTACAAAATGTGCATCTTGATTTGCTTTCTCTAATTGTAGTATTATAGACCACCTGTGTTTCAATAAGCTCTTCAGAAAGGTGTTTACCTGTGGAGCATATGATTTGAAAAAGGAGCTGTAAATTTCAGTCATTAAGTGTCTGCACTAGGGACCATTTTGATTTTCAGTCATATTTTTAATTTATCTATCTAATTATTTCATTTTCAGTCAGTTTTGTTTGAAAAATATAGACTCTCTCCTTTTTAGAAATATTCAGAGGGGAAGCTTAAACTCTTACTTTTCATAGTTTATACATTAGGGATCTAAAAATAGGTAGCTGGAGCTTTAATCTAGCTAGACACCAGTATAAATTCTTTTTGTCTCCTTTCATTTTGGAGGTCATCTCCTTCTGCAAATTATAATGCACTGCCTCTACATATTTGTTGTAGGTATGATATAAGATGATACACCCCTGTTAATTGTTTCAAGAAGGGACATAACCTTTAGCAACATTCTCATTTTGTGGTTTTTGTGTTGAGGACCAAATATTTATGGTTCTGTCAGTCTAATTTTAATATCCCCATCATATAAAGAATTGTAGTTATAGCTTAGATAAAGTATACAACTGATATGTATCCAGACAACAATGACTTGGAAATTTAAGTTAAAGAACTGGCTTGGGGGGGTGAGGTAGGGGATATTTTTCTTTTTCTTTATGTTGTTATTTGAGAATAAGAACAGAGAGCAAGGGGAGAGAGACGAAACAGGCATGTTCAACACAACCAAATACAGTTCCGTTTCTGTTTCGTTTGGGAAAGGATAGAGAAATTATTTTCCCGCACATTTGCTAGACCAATACGTGTATTAGCATAAAAATAAAACATTAGCCACCTGAAGGCAAAGAGAAACTTCTGTCAACCTAGATGAAATCCCATTTGTGCACTTTCTATTGGCCTTTGCAAGACATTATCTGACCCTGTAAAGAATATCTGTTTTGGGTTTTGTACATGAAGCATACCATGCTTTGAAGTTATGTGAGGAGGTCTTGTAGGAGGGCATCATGGGTTTGCATCTGATGCTTACTTGCTTAATAAATATCCTATAAATAAGCAGGGACTGATCTAAATTTTTCTTATCATCATTTGAATTTTTATTGGACACTTTTGAAAAGGTCTGACACTTCTTACTGATGGGAACCTTACAACCCCTTGTTTCAGACAAATAGTGACTCACAGTTGGATACTCAAATGAATTTTGTGAATTTCACAGGGTAAAATAGGAAACTGGAAATCCAGGACCTCGTTAGCTGTTGTCCTAGCCAAACACCACTCTGATGTCCTAACATTGCATATATATTTTAATTTTTTTTAAAATGATGCCACAGAGGGAAGAGAAATGATACATCTAACCTCAATCCCACCTAGTTTATGTAGTTTTTTCTTGAAAGATTTTGTAAAACAAACAAACAAAAAAAAAAGCCCAAAAAGGAAAAAAAAATTAAAAAGTGTAGGAAAGAATATAAAAATTCTTCATTAAATGTTTAGACATTTTATGTTCTAGAGCTCTATACAACCCTGTGGCGGTACTTCTGTAAATTATTAAAATAATAATAACAGAAACCATCTCAGCTATTTGAGCAATGTGAACTATTACCAATATCTTCCTGTCTACATTAATGTAGGTTATTTCTCCTTCTTCATGAACAGATAGAGAAGGAAAGAGAGAGTGTCTGAGAAAAAAACCCTGCTATATTCTAAGCTGACATAGTTTTATATATTTTCTTTCATAACATAAAATTATTGGGTGTCAAATGACCTGCTAAACTAAGAAGATAAGCAAGCCACTTAGGTATATTTAATAGAGTGCTAACTAAAATTCCAGCAAGCTGTAACAGTTCACCAGCTTAGTAACACCATGTTGGAAACAATACTCCATGACCCTTAATTAACATTATAAAATAGCTTCACATGTTTTGGAGATTGTAATTGCAAGATTTAGCAAAGACTAAAGTGGTTAAAACTTACTGTGCATTGTTGTGTATTGCATATATAGGTTAATAAGATCTAACAGGGAAAACATTATGAGTCCCAATTATGGAACAAAAGCTACCTTTTCTATTCATGATGAGTGTTCTCCTTAGGCCTTTAAATTTTATTTAAAGGCTAATTTCTGCTCAACAGCTTTTTCTAGGTTTTATCGCAGGCTGATATCCATGCGTTGCATTACATTTTGATACTTACAGGCATTATTTAAAATAAAATGAGTATTTCTCCTGATTATTTCTTTCTCTGTGTGATAAGATGCATATACTTAAATTATTAGGTAAAAATATGATTTTGTATAAATAATTTGAGTATTTTGTATGAGTTCCTTACTCTAAGTATTTATGTGTTTGAGTGGAGGGCAAGAAAACTTTATAAATTGTTTCTCAATTTAATTAAAAGTCTGTGCTGCTGTTAGAGATATACTACTGTAAAAGACAATATGTACATTGCATCAATTAATTATTGCATTTTCAATAACATGGAAAGATGATGTTCTTTGCATACATGAAGACCAGCAAGTCACAAAACATAAGAAACTAAGCCAACAAAATTAATGAAAATCAGTCTCTTCTTCGAAGTAACAAGAGAGGACAAGACAAAAATACCTTTATTATTGGATATTACAAAAAATTTCTTCCTTTAAAGCTTTGTCATGTACTGAAACAGACTACCAATGGAAGTGGAGGAGTCCTCATCCCTGGAGATATATAAAATATCTGTAAAGGGGACTCTTAGGAAGATGGTTTAATGTGAGTTTTGGTAGCGTTTGGACTTGGTGCCTTTTCCAATTTAAATTATTCTGTGGTTCTATTGTCAAGAATTATTCTGCTCAAAATTTATTGCTGTGTCTTAAGAGTTAGATTATCTAAGATATATTAACTGCTACTAAAAAGTAATTCAGCCCAAAATGAATGAGTCTCCAGATGTCTGATGTACCCCCTTTCTAGGTCCTTGTATTTCTGACATACTAAATAAAGCCTAGAGTGAATAGACTAGATTTACAGAAACCGTTCTTAGGCATCACAGGCTAGTCCAAACGAAAGTTAATTTCCATGCAAAAGGAAGTTGATACTTTCAGATGCAAAAAGGCACTTGCTAATCCATTGGTAAATAAAGTGAATCTGCCTTACAGAATCACAGAATGAAGAAGACTCGAAGGAACCACTGATGTTTCTCTCTTTGGGGGGACGGCAGGAAGCGGCGGCCTCACAATACAAGGTCTCCCCGGCACGTATCCCCACCAAGTCCGGGCCAGGCAGCCCCCGGGGTGCGCTTAGCGTGGCATGGGTCTCTGGCCACAGAAATTCTAGCAGGAAATGAAGTGGTACAAAGGAACGAACCTGGACTCATCTCCGTTCTGGCAGGGAGGTTTATTTGGGGTAACGGGGAGAGGGGTTGCAGGGGAGGAGAATGGGAGAAGGAAAGACGGGGAGATAGGGTATGGGCTGCCAGCCTGGAGATAAGACCCCTCCCAGACCCAGGACCTGGCTTTTAAGGGGAAAGGAAGGGGGCAGGGGCTGGCTCTCTGAGAGCCAGTCCCAGGAGAAGGAAGGAAAGATTGGCAAAAGGGGTACACGCCAATAGGTTTTCAGGTACAGCAGAGCATATTTCAAAATGAACCAATAGCATACAGAGCAGGGAAACAAAGGGAGCACATGGAGATGCATTACTACAAACCACGGAGGGTCATTTGGTCCATCCTCTCTGCACAAGTAGGGTCATCCCAGAGCACATTGCACAGGATTGCCTCCAGATGGTTCTTCAGTATCTCCAATGAGGGAGACTCCACACCCTATCAGGGCAATTGTTCCAGTGCTCAGTCACCTGCACAGTAAATAAATTTTTCCTCATATTCAGGAGGAAACTTCTGGTCATCAGTTTCTGCCCCTTATCCTATTGCTTGTCACCACCAAGCAGAGCCTGGCTCCATTCTCTTGACATCCTCCTGTCACATACTTGCAGACATTGATGACATCCTCTCTTATATGTCTCTTCTCAAGGCTGAACAGTCCCAACTGCCTCAGCCTTTCCTCATAAGAGAGATGCTCCAATCCCCTATCTTTTTTGTCACTCTCTTCTGGACCCTCTCCAGGAGCTCCCTGTTTCTCCTGTGCTGGGAAGCCCAGAACTGGACACAGCACTCCAGAGGTGACCTCCCCAGGGCTGAGAGGAGGGGCAGAATCGCCTCTCTCGACCTGCTGGCAATGCTCTTCCTAATGCACCCCAGGGCAGCATTGCCCTTCTTGCCCCCAGGACACACTGCTGGCTCATGGAGACCTTTTGTCTACCAGAATTCCCAGGTGCTTCTTCTCAGAGCTGCTTTCAATCAGGTCAGCCCCCAACCTGTATTGGACCATGGGGTTATTATTCCCTAGAATCCCAGATCTTTTGGACTGACCTGAATATATACTACTTGGGAGATACCTTTTATTTTCTTTGGTTAGTACCAGGTCAAAGTGATATCACTATATTCTTCACAGGTTTATATACACAAGTACCAAAGCTCAAAAATGGACCCTTGGGAAGAAGACAATAAAAATAATAGCTTTAACAAGTAGCCACTCTAGAAAAACAAATAATGATGCCTGGTTCAATTTCTGTTTTCTGTTGGACCCATCCCAATCTTTTATATAACAGCTGAGGAGCATTATGCTGCAGTAGTCTTTTCCACTGCAGGCATTTTGTTTGAGTAACAAATATATTTTACATGTTATATTGGTACTTAATAGGTTTCCAATAATAGCAGGCCATTTTCTAACAATTAGCATTTTTAATCATAATTTTTGCAGTTATATGTGTTCTAACAGTGGACACAAGTTATAGGTGTTAAAAGCACTTTATATTTGCTATATGAAACGTACTAGTCTTGGGTATTGTACCTTTACCCCTCCAGCATTTTACTTCACTGTTTCAATTTTTAAAATTTCGTTAATTAAGGAATTACTTCTGCAGGTATCTGCAATTATGAACATAAGACTACAGTTTTTGAGAAAGAGTCTCTCTTTCCTCTCTCTTTCCTGAGGGTCTATAACAGAGCCATGGAAGAGTGCTGGACCTCCCAGCCAGGCACGACAGTCTTCACCAAGAGAAGAACCCCATACTAAGTCAGACACCTGACTGGTGTATGAGAGGAACTCAGATGCATCTATACCTGTCAGTGAAAGCAGTTTGAATGTTGTGTAGGTAAATACTTTATTTTTCTGCTAACTAAATAGACACTGAATGAGGTCCTGTATTTTTTAAATCAGCGCCATCTGTGTCATGTTTCCTCCCATCTTCCTCCGCAGAGGCATATTTTGATATTGTTCTAGTCTGGCACACACACATTTCTTTTTAGTTTTAATTACTTTGTTCTATTTGCCATATGAGAAAATGAACCAACCATATTTTACATAGATGATGCTTAGCACTTATTAAACTTTAAGTATATTGATTTTTTATACATCTTCAGTCTAGAAACTTTATATTAGTAAAAAGGTTATGTTAATAAACTTTAACATTTTTATTAAAAATGCTTTAATCAGCTGTCTGGAAAATCTTAAATTATGAGCATATTATAAATGTTAGAAGATTAGCTAGATCAAATCATTGCTTTATTAATGTAGCCAGTCTTACATTATGGATGTAAAAGTGCTATATTTATTGGTAAAATATGGAGTGGTATACTGTAAGGGACAGATTATATTTCTGTCTAGTTTCATAGATATTCATAGTGTTAATCATAGATTTTATTAAATTCATCCTATATAGACTATATTAACACCAGACCCAGAGCTAGACTTGGCCAAAAGAAATCAATCCATTTGTGATGTTTAGAACCAATAGGAGACTAAGTTAAGTAACTGTTTGCCTGCATATGATCTTTACAATGCATATTTATAATGTATTTATAGACAATTAGTTTTCTATTTGCCCTGCCTGGGACAAAGATAAGTGATGGCATGTGATTGTGCAGAAACAGTATATCAGAGACACAAAATTTTTACTGATTGCTGAAGGAAAAACATTATTTCAGTGAATAGTGAAGGAATGGGAAAAGATAGGAATGATTTTATCCAAGGTCCTCCAAGTTAGCCACAGAAAAGGAGCTGAAAGGGCTCGTCTTAATTTATGGAAGAGAGAAGGGATTTAACCTTACATCTTGTAGATTTCCAGAAGCGTAGGAAGATAAAGTACCTCTGCACAGTCCCAAGTGGTCATTCTGTGAGTCTGACCTTCTCTTGGATTTTTCTCTAAAAGGATTAATCTGGATAAAGTAGGGGTAACTGTGTAATAAATGAAATCTCTGTTAGAAGGGTTCAGGTGTTCCCAATAGGACACAGTTGCACTTCTTCTTTCTGCTCTTTCCCCTGGCTCTTTGGACTTAACTTCTTCAATGATGAATAATGAAGTGATGAATAAATCCAGTGGAAGGAAAGGAGAAAGGAGGGAATGAAGTGATTCAGAATGTTCATCTATGACAGAGTTCCTAAAAAGACAGGTTAGGAAATGTCCTTCCACATGTCTGAATTCACATTGGGTCTGACACTGATTTTACAATATTCGAAGTCTTTACACACCAAAATAATTAAATAGTTTATCTGGATAAACATTTATCCTAAACTATTATTAGACTATAGATTTCTTCTATTAGACCAAGCTCATATTTTATTTTTAGAGAATAATTTTAGCCATTAGGAAGAATTTCAATTCCATTTAATGAACATTTTTAATCAAGAGCAATATGTTATTATGGCAGCAGGATCTTAATTTTTAGCCAAGAAGGCCAGATTGCTTAGAGGAAGAGATTCGGCTGGAAAGTCTTCATGTTTTTAAAATCTAGACATTATGTGCTTCAGTATATGCAAAAACTGGCCAATTTCCTTCCTCCTTTCCATCCTCCCTTCCCTCATTCCCTCTTCCTCCCTGTCCTTCTTTTCTTTTGCATTTTTGCCTTCCTCACTTTTTTTCACATGGTGGAGCTCAGTAATTCCTTTTTCTCATCTTGCAGAATCACTGAGATACGTAATACTTCAAAATACAAGAATTGGCAAGTACAACACTTGTAAAATCTCTGTAGGCCGATTTAATTTCAAACTAAAGTCAAGTGCATTAATCTACATCCTGGTTTTAAAGCCATGAGAAAATAGGAGAAGTGTTCTTTTCTCCTGTTTCCTTCCCTTCTCCCCAGAGCATGAAATTATTGTGAAATGTTGCATAAACTGGAGAGAAAATTTCCATCAAGTGCAGTATAGCTAAATATAGAGGTAACTCAGGTTTATGCTTCACCAGAAATACACAGTTACATTCATCAAACTCTGGCCAAAACTAAAAAATTGAAGCACGCGTATGATGCCAAGATATATCTTAATATGCAATCTTAATTCATATTTCCTTTTCTTGTGGTTCTGCGGCACTATCTAAACATATGCAGGCATTGACTTTTCCATACAAAAAACCAGTTCCTCTCTCCCTCATTCCTAGGAGTCTCATAAGTGTAATAGCTTAAACAAACAGAAAGGAAATGTCCAAGAACCTACTGACTTTCCAATAGTTTGAGCTAACTGTCTATAGAAAAGTAAAAAGCAATATGAACTTCCCTGTGGCTCCCATCTGGACTCATTTCTATAGATTGATGACTTTCTTGTGTTGAGGATCCCAGACCTGGACACAGTACTCCAGGTATGGTCTCACCAGAGCCAAGCAGAGGGGAGGAATCACCTCCCTTGAGCTGTTTGTTATACCTCTTTTGATGCAGTAAGTCTTTGGCTTACTGGCCTGCAAGCACACATTGTCAAGCAATATTGAGCTTTTTGTCCACAAAGAGCAAGGCTTCCTCCTGAGAGCTCATCTCAATCCATTCTCCTCCCAGCCTGTACTGCTGCTTGGGATTGCTCTGACCCAGATGTAGGACCATGCACTTGGCCTTTTAAAACTTCATGAGGTCTGCAGACATCTGTCCAGCCTGTCAAGGTCCCTCTGGATCCCTTCCCTCCGGAATGTCAACCGCATTCCACAGTCTGGTGTCATCAGCAAACTTGCTGAGGGTGCACTTAGCGCCACTCTCCATGCCACCATCAAAAATGTTAGAGTGCCTGATCCAGTACTGATCCCTGAGGAGCACAACCCATCACTGCTGTCCACTTGGACACTGAGCTACAACTACAACTCTTTGAGTGTGACCGAACTAATTTTTTTTCACCAAGTGGTCCACCCATCAAACCCACGTCTTTTCAGTTTAGACACTAGGATGTTGTATGGGACAAATGCACACAGTATTTTTGTCTTCATCTTAATCTTTTCTTATTTGCTATTTTTCACTTATTACTGTTATTGCTTCCACAGCTTGGCTACATTTGCTATTAAGCCTAGGAACAGAACAGCTGTGATTCTGAGATTTGTTGATGAATCCATTTATGTCCTGATCTTTGTGAAGCAATCAACCAATATAATTAGAAATCTTTCTTCATTCAGTTGTCTGAATGCAATGTCCTTCACCTAGCAATTATTTCTCATGCTTAAATAAACTCATGCCTCTGACAATAGAATTTTGTATCATTTATTTTTTCAGTCTGTAATGTATTATGTTTCTTAAAACTTTTTTTTCTGATTTTCATATAGTATTTAAAACAAAATTCAACAGCACAAGAAAAATCATTAATGACGTAAGTATTAGCAGTTCCAAAAATTTTATTACAAGTATCTTGATACTTATATTGGCCTGAAGTATGAAATTCCTCATATTCATAATTGTAATTTCTAAGTACTTGTGTTAAGGATATAAGAAAAAACATTACTAGAGATAAGTTCAGTGCATATCTACAAAGTGTTTAAAGGGAAATTTCTATCCATATAACATATGAGAACCTTAAAAACTTATATTCACTTTCACGTGAAAGAAATTGGTACGTACTGAGATTTTTTTTTAAATTTCATATAGTTAAGAATAGATTTCCATAATGAACACTACACTACAGACTTCCAACCGATTTTTGCAAAGCATGATATTTTATGAAGACAACTCAATGAGAAACAGAGTTGGAAGAGAGAAAGTAATTGAATTAATAGCATTGAAAGGTATACATATAATCAATCATTACAATTTTTTAGCTATTAAAAGCAGCCTCAGAAAATGCATATGGACATCTGTCTAAAAGTGCCAAGATTTTTTTACTGTGTGAGATCTGCACATGAAAAATAGATATTGTTGAGACTGCCAAAGAAACAACTGTAAAATGGTACAACATAGAAACACAAGATGAACTTTGATAAAAGTTATTTGGTCTCACGAAAATATAACATCATAATTTATTTTTCTTATTTGGCTTTATAGATAAACTGTTTATCAGCAATAACAGCAACAAAAGCTATTTGCATTTTACTTTCATATTATTTCCTACTAAAATAACAGAGACCATCTATTTATCATGCAACTGGTGTTAAAGACTGATAATTTTCATCCTGCCATATACCATATAAATGTGTGCTTTACCTAATTATACAGAAAAATATTGTGTACACCATGCATAAAAGGAGTAAATTTACATTTTCTTTCATCACTCTCTGATAAATTATGTAACTGCCTTTACTCCATTCATAAAATAAAGTAAATTTCATATGGAAGCTACTTCAAAAATAAGATTAAATATCAAAGCCAAGAGAGAAATGAAAATCTGATCTAGAAAGTGTCTTAGTATATAGTCCCTCTACCTTTGTTCCCCAAGGTAGTTTAGCAGATATTTTACAATTGCCTTCTAATCAAGGTTTCAGAGATAAGCAAATCTTTTCCCAGGGATCTGGCAGACAACAAAAGCAGCACGACTATTAGCAGGTTATCAACAGATGGAAGATATGGATGTGCATGATGGGTCCTAAATTAGATTCTGTGAATGAGCCTGAATTTTCTACCATGTACTGGTTTCTCTACCCTACTCTCATGAGATCTCACCTGAACTCCTGGCCCCAGTGCAGAAAAGACAAGGATTTGTTGGAGCATGTCCAGACCATGAAAACAATCAAAGGTCTAGAACAACTCTCCTGTGAAGAAAGGCTTAGAGGGCTGGGGTTGTTCATCCTGGAGAAACGAAGGCTCTGGGGAGATGTTATTGAGGCCTTTTAATGCTTAAAGGGACCTTATAAGAAAGATGGAGACATTTTTGCCAAGGCTTGTAGTGACAGAACAAGGGGCAACAGTTTTAAACTGAAAGTAGTTTATCTAGGAATATAAGGAAGATTTTTTTTTTTGTTTGTTTTCGTTTTTTTCTTTTTTTGTGTTTTTTTAACCATGAGGGTAGTGATGCAGTGCAAGAGGCTGTCCAGAGAAGTTGTGGATGCCTCATCACCAGAAAACTGCAAGGCTGGTTTGGATGGGGCTTTGAGCAACCTGGTCTTGTGGGAGGTGTCCCTGACCATGGCAGGTGATCTTTCAAGGTCCCTTCCAACCCAAACCAGTTCATGATTCTGTGATTCTAAAGCAGATATTACTAAAATAACTTTTTCTATTCCAGTCCTCTTAGACAAATATGTAAAGTTAAGTAAATCGGTGAATTTTCTTCTTTATACTTGGAGAGTGCCATAATGAATCTCAGCACATCTAGACATCAAGGCTTATTCCAAGTGCATTTTAATTTGAACTCCATGGCTTAAGTCTATGTTCAAATGATTCAAAATAGATACTCTGAAATATTCTGATATCTGATGTGAGATGTCTCATTCATTTTGGGCAGACTGTTCATATAAATTCAGATTTATGTATATATGCACACAGAAAAGAAAATAAAAAAATAGAGAGCATAACTCATTTGTTATCAACATTTTTCTGATAGGTCACCTGCCTGTTTTCATCCTTTCATCATTATAGAAGCTAGATCCAATATTTTAATTACACATTTCAGATTTTCTTGTCACAATGAAAATCCAATACTTTAATGGCATTTATTATAATTCCATACAGAGAACTAATTTGCATTATTTTATATTGACATACCATGCGGCTAACTGAAATTATTAGAAAAATACTTAAAACTTTTGTAGCTATTTTTCTAGCAGCCAGTGAGCAGACAGCCAATATTGATTTACACAGGAAGAAAATACCTTCTGTTAAATATGTCATCCAATCAAAATTTGAGAGAAAATGAAGCAATCTAAGAACAGGAAAGTTGACTAAACTGTTTCATTACTTTTTGACAGTGAGATGACCATGTATTTTTTTAATACTTTTCCTTTTTATTTCAATTTTCATAAATAAGAATGATTAGTGGGAAGATGTATTCTACTTTTTTATTTTAAAAAATCTGTCCACATATATAAACAATAAAAATAGCCATGCTATTTTAAGACTGTGATTTTTTAGAAAATGAGGAACATATCACTGTGTGTGTATCTGTGTGCATGCTTATGGTTACACACAGACATCTATATGGAAAAAAAGTATGTATACATGTAGTGAAATTTTTTTAGAAAGATTTGTGCTTTGTCCTACTGTAATTCAACAATTTTGTGGGAATGTTGTTTTCACTGGGAGTCAGCAATTCTCTCTCACTTATCTGTTACATACTAAGAGAAACCATTGCCTTACTTCGTCTTGTGCTTGACTCTTCCCAGGTGCAAAAATTAATTAGAAAACAAATTATTTTCCCTATTGTACTCTGACTAATTCAACTCCTGTTTCACAGGATGTCTTCTAAAAATTTCTTCCAGAAATTTAAAGAAAGATCTGAAGAAAAATTGCAAAGTCTCACTTGGGTTTAATTAATGGTGAACAGTGGGAGGAGAACACTAATTTTAGACTTTTCATGGTTTACTGGACATTTTCACATAAAAAGGGGAGCCAAAAGTCATAAATAAGACTAATTAAACTTTCAGAAAATGTCATTCTGAAATAAATAGTATTCAGTGTTAGACCTATCAGTGGAAGGTAGAATCTTTTTTATTTGTTTGGCTGGCTGTTAGTGTTGGGTTTGGCTTTGTGTTTCCTTTTTTTTCCACCTACGTGCAAATACTGACTGCTTTCAAATATTAATGAGAGGTTGAGCTCAAGGTTACTGAGAAGCCTACAAATACTAAGATATTTTTATAAAAACTGAGGCAGAGAAATTTGCCATTGCAATTTTGAATCTGTGAGTTTTGTATCTTTAGTATCTCTATAGATACTTTTGCTGTTACACTTTTTGCTAAATTGATGTTTTTCTGAATGAATCATGGAAAATGCAAATTTTTTATGTGCTTCAAGAAAAGAAGAGGGGTTAGAATACATCAGGAATAATTGCACTTTTCTCAGCTTAAATTATTTGCTAGTTTTAACCATTACGACATTAAAAAACAGCTTCAAAAGACAATTGACTACCTTGAGTGAGACACCAGCTTTTTTTCTAAGGCAGAAAACACTCATCATATAATATTGAGCTGCTAATCTATGCATGTAGCTGATTTCTTTTTCCCTTTTCAATGTTAATTATAGTTGCTTATTTTATAGTCACTTATTAAAGTGTAGTGTGAGTTTTCAAATACATGGTTAGTAGTTAAGCACCTAATTACTATCAAAAAACAAAGGTGGGTACATACTTGGTTGCTAACTTTCACTAGTACCTCTAAAATGTGATTCTCTTCTCATGTGTGTTTTTCACAGTAATCTTTCCACATTCTTACAAAGCTTTTAGAGCACCTAGCAAATAGTCTCAAACAATTTTTTTTATCCTCTTTTTGTTTTTACTGGATCATTCCAGATGCTTTCACCTCTTTACTTATTAAAAATAGCACCAGAAAGTGTTGGCATAACTTCTTAACTGAACCAGTCCTCTTCCTTTTCTCTCATTTCCATAGAGAAGAAAAGGGCTTTATTCTGGGAGCATTAATGATGAACATTTTTGCTCCTCTTCTTTTAGTACTTACTCTTTGAAACTTCATTTTTATTAAAGTGGTTTATCTTTTTTTGGTGAAGTTTTTCAGTGCACAAAGTTCCATTAAAAAGAGAGCTGTGATGGTGTTTTTGCTGGAAATGTTAAAATACCACAGAAATATTAAAATACCACAGAGCTATAATGGATTTGCGTGATGTTCACTGAGTGATTATCACCTTACATAGTTTTGCCTACAGTGACCGTCAAGAATTTGTTAATAAAGTCAAACAAATCAGGTGCCCACAAGAACCAAGGAGGAAGCTGCATAATTAAGCAAAACCAGAAAAAATATGTTTCGTTCATCTGGCAGTTCCCAATGCTCTACTGCTGATACATGAATAAACTTCTATTGTAAAGCAAAAGAGAGAAAAAATGTACTTTTTCCATATTTCAGTACTGTAGTGATTTTGGGCACATTTGTGGTGATACCAGGTTTTAAAATCTTGTTAAGCTGCTGTTGCCTGACACAAGAAATTTTCATCTACCTCTGTTTAATTCTGGAGCCCAGAGTACCAATCCAATGCATCTATGACTGTGTGGTTATAAAAGCAGCATAATTCTTGACAGTTTGCATACCTGAACCTTAATTTCATTGTAATTATCATAATTTCTATAATTCCAGTCTCTTCTTTGCAGAGTAGCATTCCTTGCCTAAATTCACCATCTTTGATATATTTTTTTTACCAGTATTTCATGCAAAATTCAGTTGGTTACTTTTAGTCATAGGAGCTGTGAATCATAAAACCATTTTCAGTTTTTACAACTGTTCTTAGAAAATGTAAATGACAGTCACAAGAATGCAAACTTGGCCCAGTCTTTTTTCCCACAATAACCCTAGATTTAGTTTTTTCCTTTCATTGCTGCAGGCCATAAATACTGAAAATCCTAATTAAAATACAAAGTTTGACTCTGTTCTCTTTAGGGATTACAGAAACTAAGTGAAAGGAATGTGAATTAAAAAATTATACTGTTCCCAACAAAGACACCCTCAGAGTTTTAAATTGTTAACTTTTCTTTGCTCTGGGATCATGTACCCTGTAAGGGAAATAGTTACTGTGGAAAAACTAATGAATGTAGACATCATTCAAACCAGTTTCACGCATACATGAAGTGTCAATGTGAAAAGAATTTCAGACAAAAACATCTAAGCAATTATGCAAGGAGGAAAGAATTATATTTGCTAGATACAAAGACCGCTTTGTTGTCTCTGACTTCATAGAAATAAGCGTACTCATGTTTGTGTGTGTATGTTAAGTATGCCTTACAGTAGTAGTAAGGCTTCACCACTTGAACAAACCAGGCAAGAAAACTGACACATTTTCCAGAGCTGATGTCAAGAGTTGCAGGCCAAGGTCAGGCTGAACACAATACCTTCTCCCGGTACAAGGGAATTTTTTTGACTGTTGCCTCTCTCTCTCTCTCTTTTTTTTTTTTTT
>VZRM01006577.1:291831-301888 GCA_013397955.1 Grantiella picta
TTTTTTTTTTTTTTTTTTTTTCCCCTTAGAGGTAACACACACAGGTTGAAAAGGGCAAAAAAGTAACATGATTTGCCAGAATCTGGCCTGGCTACAGCCTCGTTGTTGATAAGAAAACAAAGAAAACCAATCTAACATTGTGGCTGGGTTATTTTTTCAATACAGAATACAGAAAGGATACAGAAAGATACAGAAAGATACAGAAAGGATGGCCATTTTATTTAATTTTTACTTTGTGTTCTCTACTGTATTAAAAATCAGTGTTAAAAAGAACACTGGATACCGACAATTAACCAGAATCTATGTCTATTATTGCATCAAAATAAATGAAACCCAGAATGACTGAGGATTTCCAAGTGAACAGTGATTTTCCATGGTATGTGATTTGGCTGGTCTTATCCTATTTTATGAAGGACCTTACAGGATTTTAGCAGAATTGACTTGGGCTTTTTTAAGGCTATCAAAATATTTAGAGGAATAGAATAGAATAGAATAGAATAGAATAGAATAGAATAGAATAGAATAGAATATCTCAGTTGGAAGGAACTTAAGATGATCATCTAGTCCAACTGCCTCATTAATTCAGGGCTGCTCAGAAATTAAAGCATGTTATTAAGGTAATTTTCCAAATGCCTCTTAATGAATGATGTCCTTGTGACATTGACCACCTCTCTAAAATCTGTTCCAGTGTTTAACCACTATCTCAGTGCCAAGAAATGCTGCTTCCGTGTGAGGGGAAAAGGAGGGGCAGGCACTGATCTCTTCCCTCTGGTGACCAGTGACAGGACCCAGGGAATGACCTGAAGTTGTGTCAGGGGAGGTTTAGGTTGGATATTAGAAAAAGGTTTTTCACCCAGAGGGTGGTTGGGCACTGGAACAGGCTCCCTAGGGAAGTGGTCACAGCACCAGCCTGACAGAGCTCAAGAAGCATTTGGATAACACACTCAGGCACATGGTGTGACAATTGGCACTATCCTGTGCAGGGCCAGGGGTTGGACCCAAATGACCTTTGTGGGTCCCATCCAACTGAGAATATTCCATGATTCTGTGATAAGTTGTTGTTTTGGTTTTTTTCCAAAGGCTATATAACCTTTCCACATTCTTTCTTCATTTACTGCTCTTTCTAAAATTCTTATTATCCTAATTGCTCTCCTCTG
The DNA here is from genome assembly GCA_013397955.1 of Grantiella picta. Lineage (NCBI taxonomy): Eukaryota > Metazoa > Chordata > Aves > Passeriformes > Meliphagidae > Grantiella > Grantiella picta. The sequence goes on from VZRM01006577.1 coordinate 292,989, forward strand.
GTCTGCTTCTACAGGACCATGTTAAAATGGAACTGGGAGTTTTCACAGGCTTAATGAGCATATATTTATATCTTTCCATTTTACAGATGAGGAATGTACAGACAGAAAATTCAGGGTTCAAATTTACAAACAGACAGAGCTGTGACATGATTCAGAATCACTATGCATTTCTTGTCCTCTGCTTTAGGCATCCTACTTTCAAAATAGAATTCAAAACCACTTAAATGTCTAGTGTGAGACGTATCTGTGCTAAGCACTAACTTTCTACTTTTAACTTTTATATTTGCCTGTTTATATTAGACTTTCACAAGAATCATTATCCAATCAAGAATCTAATTTATGCAAATAAACGAGCCTGATTCACAACCCATTAGTTCCAAAATAAAGTATGTAAGGCATATAATATACTCCATTTAAAAGTGCTGAAAACAAAAGTGATCAACAGAATAGTTGCAAGATATCTGATGTGTACTTGCAATAAAAGCCTTTAAGTTACTGATCCATGAATGATAAGAGGAAAAAGTAGAATCAGTGAATGATAAGTCCTGTCACTTAAATGAAACAGTTCAAAAGAAATAAAATGTAGTGAAAAGAAAAAAAAAACAGTTTAAATTTAGGTTAGAAGTAGACCTACAAAAGTTCCAAGTTATTTTTGGTACTAAGTTTGATATTAACATAATATATGCTTTTTAAGTAGAAATCCAGATCATAAGGTAAGTTAAATATTCAGATGACAACTCTGTTTTTAGTTTTGAGAAAGTTATGAGGCACTTCAGGAGTCGAGTTAATACCTGGTAGCTGGGCAATGAAAGCAAGTTCAAATCACAGAAATGCAAACTAATGTACTATTGAAGGAACAATTTGAGCTTGCACAAACTGGTGGATTTTTAATTAACCGCAGCCATCCTAGAAAAAGTAAAATAACAAATAAAGATAATTTTGAAAACCTCAGGGAAAACATCTGTTGAAAGCCCACTGGCTCTCAGTAAAACAAAAGCAAGTGGTAGAATATCACAAAATTAATAAATCAAAACACTGAATAGATTGTGTCAGAGGAATAGCTTCTCTTTGATATAAGAAAAACAAGTACAAATTCAGGGAAAGAAGAAAAAAGCTTCCGAGTTATTTTACTGTATTATTGTAAGGAGATATTAAATATAACAAAACTCTGAAACCAGATGAACTGCTGATTAAAATTGCTGTAGTGCCTTTGATTTTGCTAGTACGGTGCAGTTTACAGGAGCTGAAAAGTTGGCTACTAAGTTTAAAGAAGAGATGAATACCAGATGACTGACAGAGAAGTGTAAAATAACAAACAGTTTAAAAGCAATTATATGTTCTTGTTTTCCCCTTTAGTTACAAGAATAAAAGACCAAACACTTCAATAAAAAGAAAGGAAAAAAATAGTTACAGTGAAAAAAACCACCCCACATACGGAGTAGGAGTGGGACTAAGAGCATTTTATTAGAAATTGGTACTGCAAAGCAGTGAAGCATGCATTTTATTCTCCGACACTTACCCCATACCTACATGTTTTCAGTACAGCTTCTGTGATGATTTTCTTTCCTCTTAATTTGAAATCTCTTTCCATTCTCATTTCTTTTCCTCATAACTTTCTTAGCATGGCCTGCCCTTTTTTTTTTTTTTTTTTTGCATCAACATTAAAATAGATTACTACTGAAATAAACATGTTGCAAGAAGAAAATTCCCGGTTCGTCCTAAAATAAACAAACAAACAGGCAGAAGACCCAAATAGATTTCAGATAGCAGTAAGGCAAGTAGAACTAGTTAAGTGAAGTAATGGGAAATGTCATCTGGGCTACAGACAGGAAACAACTCAGGAGTGTGGGATTTCTTGTGGCACTATGTGTATATCAATTAATTTCTCCATTCCTAAATTTAAAATTAAATTAATAACACTTTTTTATCTAAAAAAAAAAAGAGGTACATTTCTAATGTGAGGCTATCTTATCTTTTGTTTCCTTTAAAGCAAAAAAATTATTAAGTGAAATTATTTAAATTACCACAGTTTTGCATTATTTGTTGAACCAGACCTTATAATATAAGAGCCAAGTCAGTCAGTCAGAGATGGGTCAATTAGGAATTCCGTTCAGTACTAGATATCTAAATTCTCCTAGATTGCATATTCCTCTGGAGGTCTGCAACATTATCTGCTTCTCTCTGTTCACTAGAGATAGGATTAGCACACTGATAGGATGTAAAGTTCAGTAAATACCCAAACAGTATGTGAAAACACATAATTCAAGTGAACAGGGCATAAATCTAAAGAAAACAAATTATCACTTGTTTGTAAGACAAATCTTCCTTTAAAACATTTTTGTACCTTTCTGTACTTATGATTCTGCCATATTTCCTGTTGAGAGAACTGTTTCATTCATCTATAAACATTTTGCCACACTTTTACACAAGGCTGTTGTTTTTATTATTGCTATTTTTATTTATTAAAAAAAATATTCCTAGACAAAACCTGATTATTATATAAGGCCAAAATTTTCTTCTCTAATAATTAGTAAAGGAAAAAATTAGATAAGATTGTATTCCTGCATTACGAATATAGCAATCTATTGTCAGGATTACAGAGCAGGAATTTTTCTGATGTTACTGGATTTGGAAATTCAAGGGGATCCAGGTGAGTTTTACAAGGTAGTTAATATCAGGTCCGTTTTTGTGTCTGAAATGTTGCAAGTAATTTAACTGATGCAAGACTGTGCTACTTTGGAAATATACAGTCCAAATATATTTAGGATGGGGTTTGGTATTTTGTTTTTCTTTTTTTTTTTTTTTTCTTTTTTTCATTTTTTGTTTTTTGGTTTTGTGGGGTTTTGTTGGTTTTTTTTCTTTGTTTTATTTTTTGTTGTTGTTATTTTTACTTATACTGGGGAACATACTTTGGTGAAAACCAGAACATCTTTAGATTTGCTCATGGTCAAATTTATCTTACTCTGCGAAGGACAGAAATCACCACTCTGTATAGCAATCATGAAATCCTTTTTAAAAGAGTTCTTCTTTATTGGAACACAAAATTTGATCATTGTAAGATGCTGAAGTTAAAATTTTGTATTACCTCTTTTTACTAAATAACAGAAGATAAATGGAGCTGAAATCAGACGTTGATAAATTCTTCCTGCATGAAATGTTTTCCCAACAGATGGTCTCAAAATATGTAACTTACATGAAATACATATCCTAGTAGCCATTTTTATAATAAAAAATTAAGTAAAGAAGAAATAGACACATTGTAATTATGGACCTTAGCTGCCTGAGAAGTTTGAATAGAAAATCCTTTGAATGTGAGCAGAACAAAGGAGAGAAATGTTAATGATCTATACCTATGTAAATTAGATGACATAAATTAATTGCATATTTTGCAAGGTCCCTTTCAACTACCACTTTTTTCCTTTGGTATAACTGAAATGACTACCTGACTAAAGAAGACTTAAATGTCTTCCTTTTAAGACCCTACATTTCTTTTATTAAATTCATTTTTTCACAAGGCTTTTTTTCCCTCCATCACATGACAACACTATCCATTTACTAACACAGTTTAAAAAAAGTTGCAGCACTTACAGACTCAGATTTTTCAGCTGTCTAAACTATTTAATTAGTGTTTTGTTTCCATTTTGAAGAAAAGGGGTGAGGCTCAAAGCTTTGAAGAAGAGATCACATAACCTGTAATGAGGTTTGTCAGTGTTTCAGAAGGAGGGAGGATAAAGATGCCTTCAACATTCCTGTGGTTTGGATTAGTTTCACTGTTGGCATCACATTTGTGAGCATTTACAAATATTTGTTTACTCTCTGCAGAGTGGAACTGTTTATGTATCAGCCACTCTTACTATGGTACAAATGGCTGCATTTCTTTAGTAGCTCACCCAAAACGTACTGTTTGAACTTTAGGCTTCTAGTTTAAGCAAGATACCTGGGCTCTGTCTCCAGTCAATGAAGGCAAAAGGAGAAGCCTCTCAAGGCAGGTATTTAACACACTGGGACTCAAATTCTAAAACCATCTTTCCCTCTAAATCTCTCCCTCTCCTTCGCCCCAATCCATGACCTCAGAGATAGCTTCACTGGAGTCCAAATTCCTGCTGTTAACAGCCCTTGTCTCCTCATATCCAAAACGTTTTTCTTAAACACCTGGAATGCTCAAAATATCTAAGGTTTCTTCTTAAAGCAGAGTCAGTTTTGTATTATGTTATGTAGCAAGAATGAATGCCTTGAAAAGGAAACATTGTCTTGATAACATATATTGTTATGTCATCATTTTTCTGTTATCCCATTTTCCTAAAAATGAAATTGCTTTTAATTTTACACACACAAAAACAAAAGCAAACAATACCCAAGCAACCAACACCACCAAGAAAAATAAAACAAAAAGAAAAAAAATGAGAACAACAAAACCCACCTTTCACACTTTATTAGAACAAAGTAGAAAACTGTTCCGAATAAGCCATGTGAGGAAGATCCAAACTAAGGGCTGAAAATGTATCACTCTTGGACTTTCTTCTGACTTCTAGAGTTGTGACAAATTCTGCATAATTCTGTGTCCATCTGTCAGAAAGCTTTTTTATTTCTATCACCGAAGATGATTTGTTGTCTACATCCTCCTCTCAGTTTTCAAGAACCAGTCCTCTTGTTTAGCTGCAGTCTGCCACTGTGTGTCTTGAGGCTTGCTCCCTCATCCCATGCCTTGATGCTTCACCAAAGAATCATATACATGAGCTGTGTGAGAGAATATGCTATTAATCCCTCCATTCAGAAAGTTACAGCAAATATGTTTGTAACAGCCAGGGAAATACAAATATTCAAGTTTCCTCTTGCCTTTTGAGCCATTTCACCCAAAAAAGCATAATATTTGGTAATATGGTTTAAATAGTAAATAAACACAATAAACATCAAAGAAATTGATATGTTACCTGATGCTGAGGACTTACCATTTTATTTATTTTGTAGACCATATCTGTCCCATTCTGACCCTTAATCTTTCTGTTGGTCAGAGTACCCCTTGGAGATCACTACACCTCAACATCATGATTAAAACACGTCTGATGGCTTTGCAGAGAAATCTTTAGCCCATTATTTCTTTAGCAGCCAAAACCATAAAATGTACCTTTCCAAGCATCAAACTGTAAAGATGGTATCTGGAACTGGGAAGTGTGCTGTAAATCTCACAAACTATTAGCTATTACCACAAAAAAAATCATAAATAGCATGTATGGTCAACTCTTTTGGAAGAGCAGCAAACAGTGACAGTCACAACTTTAGAACAAGTCATTGTTTATTTCCTTCTATATATGTATATTAGATTCATTTGTGCAAACTACATGAATATGTCCCTTTAGGACAAATAAAGAATAAATCGTAGTCTGAATAATAAAATATAATAGCTGACATATTTGGAAAAATTATATTCAGATCTCCCAATAGAGAGAAAAGGCAATGAAACTTATTTTTAACAGTTTTCAAAGCATAAATTTAAAAGCATTTGTTTTATTTTAACTTTTTTTATTGTGATGTTCTTCTCACTGTACCAAGATTTAAATTTGCATTGTTAGTTTGCTGTTTAAAGCGACAGTGATGTGGGAATTTTACATGTATATATGCAATATAGAACTGTTGTCGTCTGAAAAACAACTTAAATGGAAAAACAAAACTCCCTTGGTGAATTAATATATACATGTAGATATTCATCCATTATTTGGATCATGGATTTCCAGAACTGCTTTATTAAGACAGAGTTAGGGCCTAGTCTACTTCATCTAGACACCTAACTTTTTTTCTGATTTCATAAGTCTAGTGCACTGGTCCCCCTAGATAGATTAAGTTCTACATTAAGTGGAAAGTAAAAGTTAAAAGGCTTTTAAAGACTGCCAGAATCAAACTTTTAATACAACAGGAGGGCCTTTAGTATTGACTATGAAGTCTTTATCAAACGGCAGAACTTTCTGTAGAGGATAGATCTTGTTGTCCACAATAGAACATTCCGCCTTTTCCAACCAGTCTGTGCATTAGAACAGATAATTCACCACTGAATTTCTATTGTCTGCATTCACAGCTAATCCAAGAGACATGGTCACTAGAACCATGGTCTCATAGAGACAAATGGGTGAATGGCCCCTCTAACCCCTGGCCTGGAATTACCATTATACATAAATAATAATAGTTTGACATAGAATGATTGGCCAAATTATGGAATCCAGGGTTTTGTGGGGGATTTTATGGCACAGGACAAAAGCTATGATATCATGTCTTCTTGTGGACTGCTTCCTAAACAAACAACATTAGAAGAAAAAATACATATTGTTGTACTTCTACTAAGTGCTGTACAAACACACCAGGTGTAGCATCAAACTTAAGTATCAAACTCTAGCTTAAACGGAACAGAGCCAATAACATATCCAAAGTGACATTTATGGGATTACTTACTGTCCAGGAGTCCATTTCAAATATGGAACTGTGACACATGTAGATAAGTTTAAAATAAGCAATGAAAACAAAGCTCAGAAAAACACATTCTACTATATGATTTGCTTAACATTATTCTTTTAATTGAAGTTCAAGAATCTTCTCTCATAAATGTGCCATAAATTGCCGGTGGCAGATGCCGAAAATTAATCTATTCCCTACCGTCTTTCTGGTATCTCTATAATAAGAGTTATTATCATGTTGCTATTGTTACTTTAGAAAAGACTGGTAATTTTGGTAACAGTGAGTAGATTATAACAGCCTTCCTGGCTTTGCTGCACAGAAAGAGGTCCAAAAGAAACTGAAGCCAGCAGTGAGGCTTTGTGCTATCCTGCCATACTGACTCACTAATTTTTTATGTTTTACTTTAGCCATTACCAGTGTCTTTTTAAAAACCTATCATTTGTTTCTTTTTTCCTGGAAAATGTTTTAAGAATAATATTCACCATGCATGACTGTGCTATCTGGCTTTGCATGGATTTTTAGATAATCACATCCTTTAGGCCACACAGCATGGAGGGGCTCATGTTCACAGTGTTTAGGAATAAGCACTGTCAGATCAGACTTTCTGCATCCATGCTATAAACCATTTGGGCTGCAGCTGCTCTGACTCTATATAGTATCCCTGAATCATCACTATTATTTTTTGCAGGTCTTTTTTTCAGTTCGAGGAATGCAACATAATGTGGAGGTTGCATTACAGCTCATTGTTTTTTAATGGATGAAACAATGGTGTGGCATTAAGATATAAGGAGGCTTCTGGAGATGCCTAGACTGCTGGGATAAGTGTTGGTGGACTTGGAAGAGGGAAAAATCCCACTGTTGCTTTTATCCCGTTGTGAACAGATCTGAAGTGAATCAACCAATGCCCAGATATTTTCTTGGAGAGCATGCTGTTAGCAATCCAAATCAGTCACGGTGCAAAGGAAGAGCTAACTGGTGTGAGGAAAGGATTTCAGGCTTGTGATTGCTCTCTGGCTCTTTTATTTACCACAGTAGAGTTCAGACTTGTTCACTGTGTTAACATAATTCACAACAGAAAAGGCTGAAAAAGAATTCTGTATTTCAAGAAATCCAAATACTGAAGGTATTTTTTACTTATTTTTATGAACTAATACAACTTCACAATGTTCATCCCGTTTGTATGGAAAGAACAAACTGACATCTTAGACAGAAAGTGAAAAATACCAATAAATACTTATGTAGTGATATTTTACATTTATGTTTATTGGCTTTTCAATTTTTTTTTCAATTTTTTTTTCTACAGATAGTATAATACATTAATTTCCAATTATAAAAACCATCAATAACTATTATCTTTGTGTGATTATTCACCTCTGTTCTTTCTTGTGAATGTCACTGTAAATACTAAGTTCAACCATGCTGCCTATATTCTTAGGAATGGCACTTGGAAATTGGTCCCATATATTAGTTTCTGAATAGCGCACAATAACAAAGTTTCTATGTGTTTGCATTTTATGAAGTGTCTAACTTTGCATATGCCTGGAAACTCAGTATTAAATTTGGTAATTTTCTTATTCTCCCTTAAGACCTATGCCCATATATTATGAATTTCACACTGGAAAGTGTTAATCATACCTGAAGCATTGTATAATGAAATATTCATTGTCTACCCCTGGTAAAACTCTGTTTACCACAGAGACAGCTGGAAAGATGGAAGAGAAGCCCATATTTTTGTGTTGGTTGTTTTTCCAACATGGCTTATCAGTGATACTGAAGGAATAAACTTGTCAATATCAAACAACATTAAACAATTTTGGTCTAGTCAGAAGTTTATTTGAAAGTATATAAACATTTTGTACATTAAGGGATTTAAGGCTGAAATAACAAAATAAAACAAAGCAAGATTACAGATAGAACCTAAAGGATTATTTTTGACTGTTGACATTTATTTTGTTATCATAGAATAGGCTTGACCTGAATGGCTGTTTCATACACATTGTTTCAGGGACTACTGGAAGTGATTCAAAAAGTAAAGATCCTGATCTTTCCTTATTTTAAAAAGCAAATTTCCTGAGAAATAGGTAGTGATGATGATATTTCTCAAAGACACACAGCCCTGGAAAAAGTATATTGTATCCTTGGGAGAATGGAAATTATATAAATATGATCTTCATATGACAGATTGAAAGAGAACATGCCCTGCCCTCAGACTATGGGGTTTTGTGGAATAATTGTAAAGATACAAAGATGGTCTTGGACTTAAAGGCAAAAAAAGATAATTTTTATCTGTCATGTTTATTTGGTGCAATGGGCTATATTAGGACTATGAAACGATGATGTGGAGAGTCCTATCTTTAACTAAATCATAGGCCCTCTGTTTTTTAAACATTCTGCCTTTTTTTCTTCTTTTCCCTGCAGAAAAGGAGATGTTCATCAGAATACTGTCGGGGTTTGAC
>VZRM01006578.1:2486-104994 GCA_013397955.1 Grantiella picta
GGAAAGAAGCGAAAAAAAAAAAAAAAAGAAAAAGCCAATCCCATTAGTGGAGGAATTTTTTTTAAAAATCCATGGATTTTTAACATCTCAAAATGACCACAGCAATGTCCCCTCCTCCCAAGAACATTCCTTTGGGAATTGAGAGGATGGAGAGGAGACAAAATATCTTGGTTTTGTCAATGCTGGGCATCACATCCCAAATCCAGGTGAGCCCAGAGCAAGGTTGGATTCTCGCCTTTCCCACAGCAATCCAAGCCAAATGACAGAGCAAGGATGGAGCTTTTCCCCCTGGATTCGCCTTTCACAGCAAAATGGCAGCGCCAAAGGCTGGTTCCTTTCCAGGATCCTTTGTATTTTAAAAGGGGACAAAACAATTTTGACACTCTGGGCTGGGAATTCCTGTCTTTCCCAAAGCTGCTCCATGGCAAAACTTCCCATTCACATTCTCTGGAGTGGCTCAGGTTGGGGGAAACTTCTGGAAATCTCTGCTGCACTCCCCCCTGTCCTCAAAAAGGGCAGCTTTGAGGAATTTTTTGCACTTCCAGGATTTTTTTTTGTACTTGTAATAAAAATACTGAATTTTCAGTTAAAAAAAAATAAATCCAGAGAATTTTTAGTTGTCATTTTCATAGGAAAACCTTTTCCAGTCCTGTTCTGTGATTTTGGAAGCATCCCAGTATTTTCAAGCATCTAAAAGTTATCCAGGGGAGGATTTCCACGAGCAACCATCGTGGATGCCTTTTCAGCTTTGGGGGAATGGTCGGAGTTGTGTCAGGGGAGGTTTAGGTTGGATATCTGGAAAAGGTTCTTCCTCCAGAGGGTGGTCAGGCACAGGAACAAGATTCCCAGGGAATCATCACAGTCCCAAGGCTGCCAGAGCTCAAGGAACGTTTGGAAAACACTCTCAGGCACATGGTGGGATTTTTGGTATGTCCTGTGCAGGGTCTGGGGTTGGACTCACTGATCCTCGTCCCTTCCATCCGGGATATTTTATCATTCCAGGATTCACACATTCATCTGTGTGATTCCCAAGCTCCCTCAGACTTTTCTGGGAATCGTTTAGAAAATGACTTTACATTTCTGCTCTCAAATAACGTTTTCTAATCCCGAAAGGAGTCCTGAGGATGTGCCTTAAGTGCATCCCTGCTGTGTTTACAAACACATCCGAGCACCGCGGATCAGCCTCGGGAATGCTGCTGGATGCAAATTGGATAAACTCAGTCAATGAAGCCAGAGGGTTTCCCAGCAGCCCCAGGATCTCTATATTCCAATGTGTATTTATCCAACTAATCTTCAAGATATTAGGGATAATCTTTGCCATTTTTCCTTAATGAACGCCTGACATGCTTGCCTGGAAGCTGCTCCTGCAGGGACCACCGGAGAGAAGAAATCAGATATCCCAGCTCCAATCGTTTATCACCATCAGATCAGGGACAGAGCTTTTTCCCAGGTCTCTTCCCTCAATAATTCCCAGCATGTTCAGTTGTTAACCTCACTTAGCCTCCAGCAGAGCCTGGGAGACCAAATCAGGAAGGTTTACTTGTTATTCCCCTGCTGCTCCATGTTGGGAATTTCAGGGCAGAGCGAGATAAGGAGGGAGGGCAAAGAAGGATGGGGGAATCCTTAAAAATCTTGGCCACAAACGGGGTTTTCCTTGAACTGTGTCACTCTCCCAGTGAGTCAGGAGGAATTTCTCGCTTGTTATCAGCTCCCAACCAAGGGCTGTGACCTCATTAGCTCTCCCCGACTAAGGAAAAAGGGATGCCAGCCAAGGATGCTGCAGGAGTGGGAAGTTCGTGGAGCAAGGGATGCTGCCATGAGCAGACAGAATTCCCAGCGAGGGGATTCTGCTCCCTGCAGCAGCCAGGCTTTCCCCACACCCATCCTGATGCTCATCCAGACAGTGTCTCCTTTCAGAGCATTCCTATCCAAGCCTGCATCCCGCAGGGTTCCTAAAATCCCTGAGTTAGCAGGAGCCGGTGCCACGGACCTGACCAAATTCTGTGTCCATTAACTACTTAACAAAATTCCCTGTGCCAGCCCTCCGCCTCCAACACATCCAAGTTAATTCCCTTCCTCATTTCCAGGCCCAAAGCCAAGGCACATCTTTGTTTTCCCTCCTCTCCTTGGATGAGCACTGCAGCATCCTGAGCTTCTCTAACCCCACACCTGCATCACACTCTGGCTAAAAATGTCCAGGAATATCCACAACATAATTCCTTTAACAAAACAAATCCTCCATGGAAAAATCCACCTGCTGCGCTGAGTGAGTCAACACTTTCTTGCTGCTTTGGGGTTGTTTTTCCCCTTCCAGATTCCATCTGGGATGCTCAGTTATTCCTAATTTGTGGGGCATGGGAATTCTGGAAGCTCACAAATCGGGCCATACCCCCATTCCCTTGGCCTATCCCTGTTTTAGGGTGAATCCTAGCACAGGTTCCACCTGTGCTCTGCATCTTGGATTCATCCAGCTGGAAATCCAGCTGGAAACCAGCAAATCCCTCAGAAAGGCCAGTTTAGCAGACAAATGGGATAGGATTTTTGGGAGATACTTCAGATCACTAAGATGAGCAACTCCTAGATGTCCATTCCTGCTGTCACTTTGCAGGAGCCACCACCTCATGTTGTCCCTCAAACTGGAACCACAATGACAATTCCCACCAAACCCAGTTGCTCTGGATCCACCCACCCCAAACCTGCCCTCCCTGGAATTGCCACCCACGTCCACCATATTTTGGGGATTGGAATGAGCACCAAAAGCATTAATTTGGACACTAAAGGGGGTCTTGGAGGAGTTTGGACCACCAAGATTAAAAGCCACTGCAAATCCTTGGAGCAGTTGAATTGACAGTGAAGGATCTCCAATGGATCTTGACAGCTTGTCCAGATTGTCACTGACAAGATGTGACTGACAGCTCTTTACTCTTTCCCAGGATTGTGTGGGTATGGAGATTGAATTCCATACGTCTGGATTAAATTCCTTGGGATAATCAGGTCATTTTTCTGTCATTTTTGTATCAAAAACAACATGGCCAGGAAGACCTGGAAAGGGGACATTGCCCTGTGCTTGCATTGCTGAGGGACCTCAAATTCTGGGAGCAGTTTTGGGCTCCTAATGATAATAAAAGCATTGAGGGGCTGGAAGGTGTCTAGGGAAGGAAACACAGCTGAGAAGGGTCTGTAGCACCAGAAGAGGCTGAGGGAGCTCAGGGAGCTCATCCTGGAGAAAAGGAAGTTCAGATGGAACCTTCTGGCTCTTCCCAACTCCCTGACAGGAGGGTAGAGCCAGGTTGGGATCAGGCTCTGCTCCCAGAGGACAAGGGACAGGACAAGAGGGAATGGCCTCAAGCTGTGCCAGGAGAGGTTCAGGATGGACATCAGGAGGAATTTCTTCATGGAAAGAGCTGTCAAGCATTGGAATGGGCCCAGGGAGGTGGTGGAGTCCCCATCACGGAGGTGTCCAAGGAAGGACTGGACACGGAACTCAGTGCTCTGGTGTGGTTGACAAGGTGGGGATCAGTCACAGGTTGGACTCGATGATCATGGAGGTCTAATTTCCAAATTTAATGATTCCATTCCATGATTGTATTCCATGATCTCCTGGGTAGAGACAACCCCAACCTCTTGCTTTGCTCCTTGGGATGAGGAATCAGGATTGCAAAGGCTGGCGGACCTCGGTGTCAGTGACCCTGGGCATGGCATGGGGAGGGTGGCAGAGACACTTTAGTCCCTTGCAGACATCCAGGTCAGCTGGTCTGTGGCTTCCCAAAGACTCATCCATTCAATTTGCATCCCATTTTGAAGCGGATCCTGGTTGAGGCTCCTGTCTCACCTGCAAGATGGGTTCAAATCCTGCTTTGGATTCCCAGGTCAACCCCCACCTGCACCACTGGGTTAACTGGAGTCCTTGGATGACGGCATGCAATGCTTGTTCTAGTCCAAGAAAAGAAGAAATCCTCAGGAATCCATGAATGAGGAATTTCACTTCATAGGATCTTTCTTCAAACAGCTGGAGATAAAGTCACTCTCCTCTCCAGACAGGTGAGACGCAATCCCCTCACCTCCTTTGCCTTGAGTGCCTTCTGCTAAAATTAAATTGAATTTTCTTGTTGTTCTCACTCCATGAAACCCTCTCAGGCCTCCATCTTTGCTTTTGAGGTGTCCTTCCCTCTTCTTCATCCCTCTAAGGCTGAAATGCTCTGATCCACGGGGATTTCCCCACTGCTTTCCATCATTCTTCCAGCAGATTCACCACATCTCCCTGCCAGACTTCCCTGTGGGAACAGGATCTGGCAGGGAGGACCCCAAAGAGTTAACACTCCTCCGTGGTTATCCAAGGCCTTCTCCGGGTGAAGCTCCCTTGGAGCCAGGAATCCTGCTGAGGTTTTCCGCAGGGCGACAGAGCCACTTAGTCCGCGCCGCTGTCGGGAACAGGGATGGGGCTGAAAGTAGATCCTCACTTTCAGGTGACACTGAGGAGGCCAGATTGGGTTTCTCCTGCAGGAGGAGGGGGTGAGGAGCAGCCCAAGGAGAAGGTGGATCCAGAGGCCTGGGAGGGACAAGGTAGCATCTAGCATGGTCACACAAACTCCGGCCATTTGTTTGACCTATCGCTTGATGACCCCACCAGCTTGAAAAGTGGGATAATCAGGCGTTAAACAGTTTGCTGGGAATCATCAGAGAAGGATGAAGAAGCCTCCACCTTGGTTGGAGTCAGCCCTTTGGTGGGAAGCTCAGGAGGTGTCAAGCAGGAAGTTCTTCCCAGTGTGGGTGGGATGATCCGAAGTGACACAGTGCAGAGAGAGGAAATCCAAGGGCAAACCCTTGGAAGTTTGCAGACAACACCAAGCTGGGTGAGATGTTGATCTCCTGGAGGGCAGGAAGGCTCTGCACAGGGATCAGGACAGGCTGGAATGATAGGCCAAGGCCAATGATATGAAGGACAACGAAGCCAAGTCCTGTCCTTGGGTCACAACAACTCCCTGCAGCTCCAGCCTTGGGGATGAGTGGCTGGAAAACTTCCTGTCAGGAAAGGACCTGGAGGTGCTGGTTGACAGCAGCTGAACATGAGCCCAGGTGTGCCCAGGTGGCCAAGAAGGCCACAGGATGAGGGCAGTGATTGTTCCCCTGTCCTGGTGTTGCTGGGGCACCTCCAATCCTGGGAGCACTTTTGGATCTTCATGACAGGAAAGACCTTGAGATGCTGGAGCATGTCCAGGGAAGGGAAGGTGGGGGCTGAGGAAGGGTCTGGAGTACCAGGAGCACCTGAAGGAGCTGGGGGGGCTCAGCCTGGAGAGAATGAGGCTCAGGGGAGATCTTCTGGCTCTCCACAACCCCCTGACAGGAGAGGGGAGCCTGGTGGGAGTCAGGATCTGCTCCCAGGGGACAAGGGACAGGACAAGAGGAAATGGCCCCAAGTTTCACCACGGGAAGTTCAGGTTGGATACTGGGAAAATTTCTTCACAGGAGAGGATGTTAAGCACAGGAACAACCTGCCCAGAGCAGTGTTGGAGTCATCATCCCTGCAGATATTTAAAAGCCACATGGATGTGACACTTGGGGACAATATTTGGTGGTGGCCTTGGCAGTGCTGGGGGCGGGTTGTACTCTCTAAACTTAGAGGGCTTTTCCAACCGAAACAATCCCACTATTCCAAAGCATCTCCCGGCGAAGAGCTTTGGATTCAGACAAGGACAGGTTGCCAACCACGTAGCATGTCCCCCCAAGGACATGTTGGTGTCACACAGAAACCTCAAGGACAGGTCCATCTACATCCAAAATCCCCCATCCAGCAGGTTCTCAGTGGTGAAGAACATCGAGCCAGAGGAAGAATGACCCAGCAGGCAAAACGTTAGGAGAAACCACCCCATTCCAGAAGGAAAAGAGGGAGAGGAGACTGAAGCCCAGCTGGACCTCTCCTCTATCCCCCCGTTTGATTTTATGGGCTCTGAAATGTTGCCCATCTGCCCTCAGTGGCCGCTGCTCTTTTTTAATTGGAAGGGACAGAGGGTATTGACGACCTATCAAAATTCATATCTCAGCAACATTTCATTCCCAGTGGCCTCAGCACTCTGCCTTTTCCCCCCTCCTCCCCAGATAAAGGAACTGTCACTTCGATAAACGGCCCCTAATGGTGGGCAGGGAAGGTGGGACAAAAAGGCTTTCAGATGCCGCCAGAAAACTTCATCAGGAAAGCAAAAAAAAACCCCTCCACGGGCTTTTATTTTTTTAAATAACTGGGAGATTTCATTAATTGATTGACTATTAAGGCTAATATAATTTTGATGATGTTGCCTATCTTTTCTAGCATTGATTTTAAGTCAGGGTCCCTTTCTCACCTTTTGGTTGTATTTTTGGGAATGGGGCACGTTGTTATTAAAATCCAATTGAATTTTCACTATCTTTGCACCATAAGCTGGAGGAGCCAAAATGAAGGAGTGTTATTGGTATTTATTCAATTGAACATTAATTTCTGCTGTTTGGGCTCTTCCTTGTTTTACAGATAGCAAAAAAAAAAAAGTGCCCTTGCTGTTTATTCAATTGAATTTTCACTTTCTTTCCCTCCACATTAAGCGACTTCTGTAATGGGAGAATTTCTTAATCCAAGGGAAAACAAAGAAAAAGAGAAATCGGATCCAAAGGAAAGCTGACAGCAAACACGCAGAGGTCACCGGAAGGCAAAGAGCTCAGGCTTAATTTTCATTAATTAATTAATTGATGCCCAGGTGGGGGCTCAGGCACGGGGTCTGGCTGTGCCACCTGAGAAATGGGCACAAGCCCTTTTCTGTGGTGTCACACCTGCAGGTGCTCAGACACCTGCACTCCTGTCACCCCCCTGAGGACTTTGTGACAGCAAAGCAAATAAAAGGCCAGGTAAGGTCTTTGGAGCAGGTGACACACTCAGGTCACATCCAGGTGGTTCTGAGTTGTCCCCAGGGGCCCACGAGCAGGACAACAGTGGACACAGTGGACACCACACCTTCTCCTTCCACTGAAGGCGTTGCGATGAGTTGGATTCCCAAAATCACCACAGGTGTTAAAGTTCATCTCCGCTCTCAGGCCAGACCAAGTCTGAGTTCTCCTTGATGGAATTAAAATCCAGGCTTGATTTGGGGGCACAGAAAGGTCGTCCCCAGCCTGATCTCCAGCCAGGGTGACAATGGGGAGGCAGGAGCTCTCCTTGCCGCCGGGGCTGTCCCTGTGACACATCAGGATGGCGTTTTGCTGCTACTGCAGCTTTAGGACCTTTGTTCCCTGCATCAGCAACTTCCCAGTTCCTGTCAGAGCAATCCAATCATCCTAGGCAGCAATTCCGGAGAAGATCGTTGGGTCAAGCCACTAAAGGTGAACGAGTTTTGTCACCAACCAACACCTCCAGTGCTGATCCCAATCCTCAGCCCAGCGACTCCATGCTTTGTCCCAGCTGTGCCTTGAATCCTGTATTTCACGGTATCATGGAATATTCTGCGCTGGAAGGAGCTCTCAAGGATCTGAGTCTAACTCCTGACCCTGCACAGGACATCCAAAATATCCCAACCTGTGCCTGAGAGCCAAAGGCTTCTTGAGTTCTGCCAGGCTTGGGGTTGTGGTCACTTCCCTGGGAAACTTCCAGTGACACTTCCACTGTTCCAGTGCCCAGACACCCTCTGGATGAAAAACCTTTTCCCAAAATCCCAGCTAACCAAACCCTAACCTTTATCCCACGCTGCAGCAGGACTGTGAGTCCAGAAGGATGAATAATGATGCACAGTTTGACAACCGTTGGATGTGGATTTTCTCCATGCTCTTGGATTTCCTTTCTTGGTGTTCAGGTGGTGCAGAATATCCAGGTTCCACTCATCCCACCTACACCATAGGGAGGTCAGACCCTTCCAGCACTTCCTGACTGTGCTGATCCCACCTTTGCCCTGGTGCTGTCCACAGAGACCAGACCTTCCCTATATCCCATAAACCCAACGGTGGCAGATTTGGGAAAGACCCTCCAGTTCCCAAGTGTTTTCCATATGTCCAGCTGGGATGGGCTGTCCACCCATGTCCCAAAATACGTCCCCACTACAGTTTGGCCTTGGAGCTGTGCCAGGTCCATGGAGCTGTGCTCTGCTGGAAGAAGCTGGTAGAGATCAAGAGGGACCCAGAAGTTGGATCTGCACCGTTGGGACTTCACTGACATCTTGGATTCTGGGGTCAGTTTTGGGTCCCTCATGACAAGAAAGATATTGAGGGGCTGGAATGTGTCCAGAGATGGGAAGGGTCTGGAGCACCAGAAGAGGCTGAGGGAGCTGGGGGTGCTCAGCCTGGAGAAAAGGAGGCTCAGGGGGAGGCTCTCCACAACTCCCTGACAGGTGGATGGAGCCAGGTTGGGATCAGACTCTGCTCCCAGGGAACAAGGACAAGAGGAAATGCCCTCCAGCTGTGCCAGGATAAGTTTAGGTTGGATATCAGGAAAATTTCTTCATGGAAAGAGTTGTCCAGCCCTGGCACAGCTGCCCAGAGCAGTGTTGGAGTCCCCATCCCTGAAGGAATTTAAAAGCCGTTGGATGTGACACTTGGGGACATGGTTTAGCGGTGGCCTTGGAGGTGCTGGGTCAACAGTTGGATTCAACAATCTTAGAGGGCTTTCCCAACCTAAATGAACCTATAATCCCATGATTCTGTCTTCCCCCATCAGGTCACTCTTGCATTAGAAACATGATGGCATTTTTTGAAACCCTGGAAACATCCGTGGGAAAATCAGCACTTTTCCTTCTCAAACTTGGATTCAGGAAGCAGCTCTTCCCACCAAACACCAGGCAAGACATTGCCACCAGCCACGGATTTCCTCCTACCCCCACGTACATTCAGGAGCTGCCTTAGCAGGAATAAATCCCACAATTAAAGTAGCATTAGGACATTAGGTTTTAAAACCCTCATCCTAGGAAATAATGTCCCCGTGTTAGCACGAAAAGCACTGGGGGCGTAAAACTTTTATTATTAAAATTAACATTTCAAACCCGTACCATGAAGTAATGGGGGAGGTGAGGGTGGATAAATCAGACACTTAAAGCAGGAGTGTAACATTAGCACTTGGAATTGTGACCAGGAAATAAAGTCAAGGTGAGGAGATGGATAAATCAGACCGCTTAGCTGGAGGTTCTTTGTGTTAACGCTTGGAATCCTTGAGGAACAAAAAAAGGGGGGAGGTGGGGAAATTAAATAGGGAAAAAGGAACTATGCAGGGCCTGATTCCAAACCAGGAGACACTCAGGAGAGGAATAAATGGTATAAGAGGAGATTAGGCATGTTCAGATGGTTTGGAGGCTGTAGGGAATTTTTCCGGGCTGTGCTGAAAGAGAGGTAGAGAGACTTTATGGCAGAGGTCCAGAAAAGTCCCTTTATCCTGAATAAAGTTTCAAAGAAAGGGATTTGGGGTAGGAACAAAGGAAGGAAGGAAGGAAGGAATGAGATTGTTTATGAGAAGCTCCAAATCATTTTTCAAATCCGGAGGAACTCCTCTTCCATGCTTTTGAGACACAGAGACATTGGGGCAGCTGAAGTCCCCATGACCCTTAAACTGTGGGAGATTTCAGCATGTGGGGATGAGCACAACCCATGCACAGGGTGGGGTTGGATCAAATCCATCCTTCAGATCCATCTCCTGGGGCAAATCCAGCTGCTGGGAATTTCTGAATGGGTGATGTTGTGCCTTGTGCTCTGACATAGCCCTGGCCATGGCTGAAATTTCTGCTGGGTGGTTATGGTGGGACTGAACTGATCCAGGTTGATCCCAAAGCTCCGCAGGAATGATTCCGTATTGAAAATGCACTTTGTAGAGAGGAAAAAAATGAATAAAGGGAATGAAGGAGTAAACTTGGGGAGTCTGAGTGTCCCAAAATGTGCAGGAAGGGTTCCACGAATCACACCCAAGAGGGTTTTTGGCCTTCTCCCAGGAAAGCTGTTGATCCCTCCTTGTTGAGTTTGCCACACAATCCTGGCAAAGAATCCAGAAAATATTTAAAGATCTAGAGAGGTGTCCAAGACCAGGCTGGAGAGGGTTCCTGGTCTAGTGGAATGTTCCCTGTCCATGGAGAGGGCTGGAATTAGATGATCTTTAAAGTCCCTTCAAACTCAGGCCGTTCTGTGATTCTGTGATCTATTGGTTTCTCTGGATCCTTCCAAGATATTTTCCAACCCCTGGCTCCCTCCAGTTCTGCCAATACCACCACGAGGGTGGGCTTGGACACCAAAGGTTCTGAATTTCATTTGAACTTCCGGAAATAGGGGGATGCTCCCAAAAAGCCGTGTTCCCTCAGGTTTGGTTGCATGGATGGCTGAGCTCCAGGAAAGGAGGATCTGAAGGAAAGGATTCATTCAGTGGTGACAGATGTCACCTTCACAGTGACAACCTCCACCTCCATAACCTCAGCCATGACCTGTTTTCCCACCATGAGCCAGCAGGAAAAACTCCTGACTTTATTCTATATTGCAAGGATCCTTCCTTGCTGACTTTCTGTGAAACTCAGGCCTTGTTTCTACTCAGAATTTCTCTAGGATCTTTCTCCATTTTTTCCCTACAATCCTTTCCAAAAAAAGGCAACACTGAACTGCTCTCAGTAACTCAATAAAATCATCTCGGGTTGGACCAAACTCCCCAGGGAAAGTCTGGAGACAGAAAATTATTCCCAGGGTTTATTTTCTTTCCTTGGATGGCTGAAGGGGACCAAACCCTTGGCTAAAAAGGATTGGGAATTCTTTTTCTAGGACGTGTGGTCTTTGAGGGTAACACAACATGGTGCCAAGGTGTCCCCAGCTCTTTGGATGCAGAGAAACAATGAGAAGGAGGGAAGGGAAAGAGGGAGGGGAAAGAGGGAAGGGAAAGGCAGGGTGGAAATGGGAATAGGATGGGATATGATGTCATCTTCCCACCCCCAGGGGATCCCTGAATTATTAATGGGAACAGAAAGCCATCCCTGCAACCCAAGCTGGGTCAGCTCTGATTTCATCTCTCGACAGCTCTGGCGTTCGGCTGCGCCGGCCGGTCCCGCTTCCGGAAGGGAATGAGCCTCGCCGGGAGGAACGGCGGCACCAGGACGGGAATTCACATTCACCAGGATCAGCCATGACCTCCAGCCACAGCCTCAGACTCCCCTGGATGCTGGATGGAAAAACATGAATGGCTTGTTCTCTCCTTGTCACCCACCAGGTTCTCTTGTCACGGATGGAGTCAGTTGGATACATCCTGCGCGGTCAGGAGGAGCTGTCAGAGGTGCTGGAGTTGTGCTCAATTAGGGTTACGCAAGGAATTTTCTTTACCCCTATCCTATCCAGATATTTTTTGGTGAATCCCATGCAATGAGCCAGGTGGGTGTCAGCCCAGGGGGTTGAAACAGAGCAGAATTCAGCACCTTCTTTTTGCCCGATTTCCACACCCCAGACCTGTTTTCCCACCCTCACCTTGTCCCTTTCCCCCTTCTTTTCCACCCATGGGCTCCTCAAACCTGAATCCTGCTCCTGAACACCTGATCCTTTCCTGCTGGGCTTGCTTTTCCCTCTCTCTCTCCCTAAAAATGACAATTTTGGAATATTTAGTGGCACTTGTGGTGCCCTGGAACCAAATCTCATCCTTGCCATTGCTGTGGGAGTTCCAAAGGCATGAACTGCATTTCCATCCCTTGATATCCAGAGGGAAAAAAGATGAGGAAACCCAGGATGGAATTGCAGCATCTCCTAAAACACTTGACAGAAATCTCTCTATTTGAGGATATGAACTGTTATAATTTATTTAAATTATTAATTTAAATGTATTTAAATTTTAACCAATGAAAAGCTAATGAATATTGGGAGGGAGCTTAAAGTTGGGGTTGGAAGTAATTTCTAATTACAGAAGGAAGTGTAATTTCCCAAAAAAACTCTGATTTTTCCAACTTGGAGGGTGTCCAGACCTTTGATGCTTCTCTTTGCCCCACTGTAGACCAGTAGCTAATAGTAGCAAGTCCCATCCTTGCTTTGGAATTTAACCTGGGAAGAGGAATGAGGAATCCTGACCTTCCTTGTTAGCTGTACCTGCAGTCCAATGGCTGATCCTCTCTTCCTTAAATTGGGATCCCTTATGAGGAATAAAACTCCTTCTCTCTGCCATTACAGCAGTGAAACAGAGCCATGGGAATTATCCAAGCACCTCAGGAAAGCTGTCATTTTCCATTCCAACACCCATATCCAGGATTTTCCTGCAGAGAAGGGAGGCTGTGGCAAGCCAATTGGCCATTTTCTCCATAAACACCATTTTCAAGATAAAACGAGCCATGTGTATAACTGGTAATCAGGAGAGAGAAATCCACAGTTTCTATTCTTCAGGCTACTATTGCCTGATATTTTTTTCCACTTTTATCCCTTGGGATTCAACCCATGGAGCATTCAATATCCCTCTCCCTGTTTCACACCTCCACAAAACCTCTGAAGGACGTGGAGTACTTTCAAAATATATGAGGACTTCAAATCCCACAAAATTTTTATCCAAATTGGCATTTATGCACCTGACAAGGTCTTATTCCCTGTGTTGGACACATGGAAAATAAGGTTGGAAGTGAAGAAGCTTCTCCAGGTTGATCCAAGTGCCTCATGCTTTGTATGCAAATCCCAATGTGGCTGCGATAGATCAAATTCCAGAAGTGTGTGAATGGGGTTATTCCAACCACAGTCATGGAAACAGACCCAAAATTCCCAGGAATGTGTTTGGAAACTGGGACAAAGAGTGTGAAACAAAGGACAGTTCCAGGAAAAATCAAATAGTTTAGTGTCCACACCAGGCAGCAGCCAAAAGGAAATTTTATTGGAAGCTTCAGTGAGAATTAAGAGGTAAAATTGTGAAAGTCGTGGGAAATGTGGATTTTTATATCAAGGATGGCAGGAGCAGAAATGGGGTCACAGCAAGAAGTGAGAGAAGCTGAACTGCTGTGGCCATGTGAGTCTGCCATTCCAGAAGATATTAAAATTATGGGAATTCTCCAGGAAACTTGGAAAACTGTTTAAGAATTACAAAAATCAAAAAAAAATTCTTGCAATGTTCTCCATATTTCCATGCTCAGCTACATTTTAAATAGCCTTGGAGAGGACCTTTCCTGTTTCCACATCACCTCTTTCCTCTGCATCCCTTCCTGATCATCTGTCATCTCCTGCTTCTTAATCTTCATGGAATCATATAATCATGGAATGGTTTGGGTTGGAAGGGAATTTTTAAGAGCATTCAGTCCAACCTCCTGCCATGGGCAGGGACAACTTCCACTATCCCAGGTTGCTCCAAGCCCTGTCCAACCTGGCCTTGGACACTTCCAGGGATGGGGCAGCCACAGCTTCTCTGGGAATTCCATTCCAGGGCCTCACCACCCTCCCAGGGAAGAATTCCTTCCCAATATCCCATCCAAACCTGCAGTGCTACTGTGGCCTTGCCGTGAGATTTGGAGCATTATCCATCCCTTATCCCCACCTCCTCCTCCCTCTGAGCCACGTCCTTGCAGCTTCCCCTGCACAATGGGATGCTCATCCACGAACTTGGGGCATCCAGCAGGAAAAAGGTCTCTGAGCATTTTTATCGCCTTTAACTGTGCATTTGGGGCGTAAACACAGAATATGTGGACACGCACAGGGACACAGAGGTGGGATTCTGGAAGTTTCTGGATAAACAGATACCCATGTGTGTCTCTCCAATAAATTCCATGTGCATATCCGAACTTTTAATGCTTATTTAATCCAGACCCTGGAACCCAGCTGGGACCTCTCACAGTTCCTACCACGGATGGCTACTCCAAAAGGCTGATGGAAGCACTTGGATTCCCGGGAGACCTTTGTCTCTCTGCCTGATAAGCAAAGTGGTTTTACCGAGGGATTTGAGGATGCAGAAGGGAGATGCTCGCTCAGCAGCTGAGCTACAGGGAGTGTATCCTAAAAGAGCAATTCCAGGGGTGATGGGGCAGCACAGAACCTGCTCCTGGAAGGGAGATTTAGGGAAGAGAAAAATTTCTTGCCTGGTTTTAGGGGATCCCAGTCCAGTTTTAGGGATGTTATCTTTTGGAGCTGTGTTTTTCCAAGGAAAAAAACCTGTCCTGGATGTGACGGTGGAAGATTATGGAATCCCAGAATAATTTGGGTTGGAAAGGACCTCAAGGATCATCTCTTTCCCACCCCCTGCCATGGGCAGAGACATCTTCCACTATCCCAGGTTGCCTCCAAATCTCATCCAACCTGGCCTTGGACACTTCCAGGGAGGGGGAATCCACAGCTTCTCTAGGCAGATACTTGGAATATTCCCCTACCTCTGATGGGCCTTTTCAAATTATTGACGGAAGTCAGTCAATTCCTTATTAATTGTGTTTACCCCCAGATAAAAAAAAAAATAGGAAAAGAGGAAATGGCCTCAACTGCACGAGGAGAGGTTTAGATGGGATATCAGGAAAACTTTCTTCATGGAAAGGATTATCAAGCACTGGAACAGGGCAGTGGTTGAGTCACCATTCCTGGAGGGATTTAAAAGCTGTGTTGATGTTGTCCCTGGGGACATGGTTTAGTGGTGGCTTTGGCAGTGCTGAGGGAACAGCTGGACTTGATGATCCTGGTGGTCTTTTCCTACCTAAATAATTCCATAATTCTTACAGGGAGAAGAAGAACTGGATGCACCCCAATTGCCAGGTTAGATCCAAAGATCTAAGGCAATATTTAGGAAAACTGAGTGCTCTCTAAATGAGAACTTTGTCAAGCCATCCGGACTCCACAAGCTTCTCCCAGGGATCCATGACTGGGGCAGTGAAGGGGAGATTTAAAGTTCTTGGATCTGCAGTTTAACCCGCAGATTTTCCAAGTAACATTTGCTCAGTAAAACATTTCCAAGAGTGGGATTTACTGTCATAATTAATAGGTTATGATTAGGTCAATAACTTTCATCAACCTCGCCGGGAGAGAACCTATTAATGAAGCTGTAAAACAACGTAAACTCCATGGAAAGGATGGGAAGGAGGATTTACAACTTCCCAGAAGCCTCAGTAACTAAAGGGACGATTTACAGGAAGGAAAATGATCAGGGTGCCCATAAAACACGATCCAAATGATGCCCATATCCAAACAAGACAAATTAAAAAGGTTTAAGTGGATTTCGCAGCCCAAATAAACCAGAGCGTCTCAATTGAGAGGAGGCGTTTTATGGAGTGCGGGAGGGGAAGATGCATGGGAATGGGAGAGGGGATGGAGCAGGTCGCTCAGAAATCAGGGACACAGTGTGACATTCCCGATTTCCCCATCAGGTTCATCCCTTAGGATGTGGTCGAGAAGTCACGTCCAACTCTAGAGTGGCACCGGTGTCGCTGCCCATGGCAAGGGGTTGGAAGTTGATGATCCTTAAGGTCTCTTCCAACACAAACCATCCCAGGATTCCAAGAAGGAAGGACAGGCAGCAGCCACTTCCCCCCACAGCCAAAATACAGAGGTCTGAGGTTAAAATTCATGGAATGTGTTCATCCTGCAGCCTGTGGAGAGGAGACCTTTCCATTTGGGGTGGTTTGAGAGGACATTGACCAACAACACAGAGGGGATCCTGTCAGTCACCATCCAAAGAAGACTCCAACAGCTCAGTCATAGAATCATGGAATCATGGGATGGTTTGCATTGGAAAAGACCTTAAAAATCCTCCAGTTCCACCTCTGCCATGGGCAGGGACAACTTCAACTAACCCAGGTTGCTCCAAGGCCCATCCATCCTGGACTTGGACACTTCCAGGGATGGGGCAGCCACAGCTTCTCTGGGCAACCTGTGCCAGGGCTTCACCACCCTCCCAGGGAAGAATTTCTCCCCAGTATCCCATCTATCCCTGCCCTCTGGCAGTGGGAAGCCATTCCCTGTGTCCTGTCACTCCACCCCTTGCCCAAAGTCCCTCTCCACCTCTCCTGGAGCCCCTTTAGGCACTGGAAGAGGCTCTAAGTTCTCCTTGGAGCCTTCTCTGCTCCAGGCTGGACATTCCCAGCTCTCCCAGCCTGGCTCCAGAGCAGAGAGGTTCCAGTCCTTTGATCAACTGTGTGGCCTCCTCTGGACTTGGGATGGTGGACACTAGGGACATGAGGACAACACAAAGCCAATTTATCTTACACTTATTTAGGTGCAACCCTACAATACCAAAACATGTCCCAGTCTGCTCCCTTTGGTATGAGGAGCCACATCAGAGTTTATTTCTTCATCCCACTGTGATCAACTTTTCCAAGGATTGGGATATCATAACCTGCATGGATATTCCTTGGACATCTCTGTGTCGCATGAATGCTGTGATTAAAGTGCTGGGACTCCAGGAATGGCCACAATTCCCATTGTTCCTCCCACTTCACGAGTGGCATTTTTTGAACCAAAACTTCTGGATTTCAACATCTCCCCCAGCGACTCAACCCCAACCCTCTCCAAGTTCTTTAATTATCCTCCCTCTTCTAATTGCGTTTATAAAAGCTGCTTAATTTGACAAGACCGATTTCCCATAACCCCCTGCTGATTAGCATCATGTTCCTGTAATTCCTTATTAATCGAGTCCTGGTGAGGTGTTCCCTCATTTTGCCTGGAATCAATGGCAGGCAATAATTAACCAAGCCATTCCCATTCCTTAACATACTGACATGACATCAGTTTTCCTCTTGTCCCTTGGAATTCCCTACCTTGGGATCCTGAAAACCAACCCCAATTCTCCTCGGCCACATCCTAGAAAACACTTGGATAGAGTTAATCCCTGTTTTCAGTGCGTTGAGTGTTTTTTAAGAGGGGCTATTTGGAATGTTCCCCACTAAATGCCTGCCTGTAAACCATCCCTTCCCTTTAATCAGGAACAAATCTGCTTTTCCCTCCAAATACAAAACAAATATCCCTGGAAAATGCCTGCTTTGCACATTTCCCTTCCAAGGAGGAATCAATACTAGGGTTATTATAGCTCCTTCTGTTCCCAAAGTATTTCAACTCTTTGCTGGCCTCAGCTCTACTGGCCAGAGCCTCTCCTGGCTTTTTGCTCATCTCACTGATTTTCTCCATTTTTGTGCAAATCCAATGTCCTTTATTCCTCTTTTTTTTCCCAGTTGATGTGTCCCTTGTCACTGTCCCTTTGCCTCAAGGCCAGTTTTTCAAGCCAGTGTCGCTCTTGGTGGGGGGGGAATGACTGTTTTGGGGGCACTTTGGTTGTTTTTAAACCATCCTCTCTCATCATTCTCATTTTCCCATTCCTTCTTTTTTTTTCTATTTTTAAACCAGTTGAATTGTCCTTCAGGAGATTTTCATTTTCTGTGAACCTTGACAAATAAACAAGGAGCTGTTCTGAGCTAAATCTGAGGGTGGTAAGGGTGGCAGGGAGTTGAAATGAGATGATTTTTAGGATGTTTTCCAGGCAAGTGTGTGGGAAGTGTTGTCAAGTGCAGACACCACCAACCAGCAGAATTCCCACCCCCTCTATTTGAACATTGATCCATAACCATTCCTGATCATTTTTCCATCCGATTTCCCCATGGCTTGACACTTTCACCCATTTTCCCCCATTTCCACACTCAAAATGCTCCATAACCAGAGCCTTAAACACTGCAGGGGTTTAAATCTGGTGGAACAGTATGCTCCAAAAAAATTTTCCATTGAAGGATATTTTTTTTCTTGCAAAAATAGAAATTTTGGATGAAAAGAAATTTTTCCACTTCCTGCTGCATCAGGCTCCCACTGAAAATTTATGAACTCGAAATCAGTTTATTTTTCAGGATTGTGATTTCTCCAAGGCAAAGGGTTTCAGTTTATGCTGTTTTGTTACACTTGACCATCCACCTTCCTCATTTCCTTCCCTCCTCATCCAAATTGTACAAAGAAGAAATCCTGAGAATCTCTTTTTTTCCTAGACTGGGGACTATTATTTCTATTTCCAGTCCCTTCCACCTCTTCTTCCCTGGAATCCGCCAGGTTTGCAGTAATTTGAGATTCTCACTCAAAGTAACTGAGTCGCCACTGGCAAAGGCTCAGTGTGACCAGGACAGCCCTGCGTGGAGGTGACCCTCTGGCCTGAGCTGGGGCATTTAATCCACAAGATTCCAAATATATTAGGAGCCGCTCCCCTTCTTCTTCAATCCCTTTATGCCTTCTGATCATCCCGGAATTAACCATGGCCAGTGAATTTGCCAGTTCAAAGCAGCAGAGGGTTTTCCATGCAGATGAAGACTCAGAAAAAGCAAGGAGGAATTTCCCTTTTTATTCAACATTCTATTCATTCTATTCCCTTTCTATTCAACATCCTGACTGCAGAGCACCAAAGCATATTCCATTTAAATATGGAATTAAATATGCAGGGAAAACTGAGGGAACACAAACCCTTAAACTTGTGTTGTCTGAACAAAATATTCACCTGTGGGATGAAAAGATCCAACCTCATCTGACTGTGCCAAGTGAAGAGACTCATGGAAAAAAAGATGGAAGCAGATCTGAGGTCCCTGAACAAAGTTTTTCTGTTGATCCTTCAACAGCTGGAATTTCTCATGGCTTTATCTCTTTTCTTCTGAGCTCTATGGACCCTTTGGAGTCTTTCAATTGTTTTCGGAACTGCTCAGCTCCACTGATGGAAAATCCCACCACTACAGCTTCAAACTGAAAGATGGTACATTGGGATGAAATTCTCACATGTGAAGGTGGTGAGGCCCTGGAATGGAATTCCCAGAGAAGCTGTGGCTGCTCCATCCCTGGAATTGTTCAAGTCCAGGTTGGGCAGGGCTTGGAGCAACCTGGTCTAGTGGAAGGCGTCCCTGCCCACAGATTAGATGATCTTGGAAATCCCTTCCAATTCAAATTGTTTCATGATCCCATAAAGGTTTTCTTATCTCTTCCTGCTGGGGCTGATATTTCTCCCATAAATTTAGGCAGCTGACCAGGATGGATCACAGGGAAAAGCAGTTGACAATCCAGGCAATGTGGCCTTTACATCCCTTCCCAACAACCCATGGAGCTGTTCATACTTCCCGTGGGGGTGAACTGGAAAAGAATCAGGTGCAGCACATGGAATCATCTGGAAAATCAACAATAATCCTGCAGGAAAGTGTTGATGTTAGGCCTGAGTGAAGTTTTACTCCAAAACAAATCCTTCAGGATTGGTGGGAGGGATGTTTAACACCCGGCTTTTTAATTGGTCGGCTTTTATCCATAAAAATGAATGATTCCATGTGTAAAAACATCATTGCACGTGTAAAAGTAAATTATTGTGCATATAAAATCTTTACTGCACATCTAAAAGTAAATTATTGTGCATGTGAAATAGATTCTGGCATTTTTTTCTCCCTGTACCTCCCAGTCGTTATTTTGGCAACACTTGTAATCCCTCACTTTGAACATGTGGAAGTTCCACCAAAGATTCCTTTTAAAACAGATTCCCATCTGCTCTCTCCAGAGGAATATCCCAAATATGGCTCAAAATCTCTATGAGTGCATGAGAATTCCTGGCAACGACATGCATTAATTATGCCCACAAAACTGCCAAACTCCTGCTAGAATCCAACTCCTTCCCATTCCTGCAGCGGCCGGAGCTCCAGGGTTAAGATTGATGGGGAGTATCTTTGGCCTCTCTCTCACATGAGTTTAAAAGCTTTGGCCTCAAGGGCAGGCCAAGCTCCCGTCACATTTGGCATTGCTGGACCGGCACAAAACAGCTAACAACTCAGCACAGCTCATCCATGTCCCATTCCCGTGGCAGCCA
Source organism: Grantiella picta (assembly GCA_013397955.1). NCBI lineage: Eukaryota > Metazoa > Chordata > Aves > Passeriformes > Meliphagidae > Grantiella > Grantiella picta. The sequence continues at coordinate 22,189 of VZRM01006578.1, forward strand.
GATGCAGCAGGAATGTGGGAATGTGGTGACATGTCCCGTGAGGTCATTGATCCCACCACAGATCCCAGAGGCTTCATTCAGAGCACGGCTTCGTAGCATTAATTGTGCAGATCCAGGGGTTGGGACTGTCCCAGACAATTTCAGCATCGACATGGAACCATGGAATCCCAGAATCACAGAATCCATGAGGCTGGAAAACACCTCCAAGGTCACTGAGTCCAACCTGTGACTGATTCCAAATTTGTCAACCATGCCAGGGCACTTGAGTGCCACGTCAAGTTGTTCCTCGGATACCTCCAGGGATGGGTACTCCACCACCTCCCTGGGCCCATTCCAATGACTGACGACCCTTTCCATGAGCAAATTCCTCCTGATGTCCAACCTGAACCTCCCCTGGCACAGCTTGAGGCTGTTTCCTCTGTTTTCCTCTGTTTCCCCGGGAACAGAGCCTGACTCTCACCTGGCTACCCCCTCCTGTCAGGGAATTGTGGAGAGCAAGAAGGTCCCCCCCGAGCCTCCTTTTCTCCAGGATGAGCCCCTCCAGCTCCCTCAGTGGCTCCTAGGATTTAAAACATCCCACTGAAATTTCTTTACCACACCCCTGAGTTGTGTCGCCAATGTTTTCACCATCCCGCCCTCACAGGAGAAAATATTCCTGCTGATTCCATGTGTCTGGTGATCCAATAAAGGCCCAGAGGGCTGTGAAGTTGCATTCCATGCTTGAAGTCCTGGGATCAGAAGGGTCTCAGACTCACTAGGAGAAGGATCCATGGAGAAAGTCTCCATCAGAAGTTGATTCAGCTTCCCATGTCTGAACTGGAGAATGATGAAATGGAGCTGATCATTTCACATCCAGCCCCGTCTGTTAAGGTCCATCCATCAGTTTTCAAGGAATGGCAAGCTCTTGGTCATGGAAATTAAGAGTTGTGCACCATGGCATCATTTTACCACAAATTATGGGGTAGCCAGGTATCCCACCAAAAGTGCTTCCAGTCCTATCCCTGAGCAAATCCTTCATCCAGTCAGGATGAAAATCTCCCCACTTGCAAGGCACAGCAAAATAAGGCTGAAACTTGCAGAGATATCCAAAGATGTCACCAGTTTGGGATGGAAGCCTTAACACGCCCAGCTGGAATGTTGCAAGGTCAGGAGGAGAATGATAAGAGATATCATGACTTCGGCCTAAAAATGACATCTTGTACCAAGACATGGTGATATCCCAATATCCAGAAGGAAATTTCAGCACATGAGAGAGTTCCAGGGGAATATTGCCGTGGGAAAGTTTCTTGTTGTCAGGAGTTAATTTCATGTCTTTGTCACTGGAATCACAGTGTCACCAAACTGGAATGATCCATAACCATTTCTTTAAGGTCTCCAGGATTAGACTCCAGTGCTGGAGATGTTTGATTCAGTCTGGGAAGGAATTCTTCCCTGGGAGGGTGGTGAGGCCCTGGCACATGTTGCCCAGAGAAGTCAAGGCTGCCCCATCCCTGGAAGTGTCTAAGGCCAGGTTGGATGGGTCTTGGTTGGAATGAGATGATCTTTAAGTCCCTTGCCACCCAAACCATTCCGTGATTCTTGCCACGCTCACAGGGAAGAATTTCCTCCCAGTATCCAATCTAAACCTACTCTTTCAGTTTGAAGCCATTCCCCCTTATCCTGTCACTCCAGACCCTTGCAAAAAGTCCCTACCCATCTCTTTTATTGGCTCCTACTGGTTCTGGAAAGCCCCAAACAGGTCACTCCAAGCCTTCTCTTCTCCAGGCTGAAAAATCCCAATTCTCTCAGCATTTCCTCACAGCAGAGCTGCTCCATCCCTCTCATCATCTTGGTGCCTGGACTGGCTGTAACATCTCCATGTCCTTCCTGTGCTGGGACCTCAGAGCTGGATGCAACATTCCAGGTGGGATCACACCTGAGTGGGGCAGAGGGCCAGAATTCCCCCTTCTCCTGCTGCCCAAGATATGGGATGAGCCCAGGATACGACTGGATTTCTGGGCTCCAAATGCACATGGCCAGCTTATGTCCAGCCTCTCATCCATCAGCACCCCCAAATCCTTCTCCCCAGGTCTGCTCCATCTGCTCATCCCCAGCCTGGATTGATCCTGGGATTGACCCTCACTCAGGTGCGGCACCAGCACTTGGTTTTGTTAAACCTCATGAGATTTCCATGGCCCCATTTCTCAAGCTTGTCAGGTCCATCTGGATGCATCCAAAACCGGGAATTCTCATTGGCTCATGGATGACTTGCAGCCTGACGGTGTCTCCACCTCTGGTGACATGTCCAGGTGACTCGGGTGACACAAACCGCTGCTGCCAAGTGGATCATCCCATCAAAGTGGCAACAGTGTCCATCTCCTCTCTTCACCCACTGCATCCTCTCCCATAAATCCCAGAGCAGTTCGATAACCTGTATTCCCAACCTTTATTACTGGAGTGAATAACCCACAGGGAGCAGGTGATTTACATTCTATCCATAAAACCTTTGGCACTTCTGATGAATGACCTACAATCGTACAAACTGGGACGATGCAATTCCTCGTGTCCTGCTCGCTCCCTGCCCGCAGATCCCTCCCTCTCCTCTCCTCCCCCTCCTCCCCCTTTATTTCTTATCTGACGAAATCATCAAATTTATGGCCAAATTGAAATGAAACGCAATTTAATTCCCGTTCTGCTTTCCGTCCATCACCTCGCCGGCCGCTCCCAGAGGATCTCCTAACCCAATCACTGCATGGCCGTAACTTCATTAGTGCTGCCAGCAATTCCCTGCTTTCTGCTGCGTGTGGCTCCTAGAAATCATGGCTGACACCTCTCCCTGGGAATTACTGGAAGCTGGAGCTGTCTCAAGTTTTTGCAGGGTTATTTCTGACTTCTGCTCCGTCAGCAGATTTACTTCCGCAGGGTGATGGAATCACCTCCGCTTTTTCCCCCAAAAGCCATCCCCAAATCCCAAGGTGCAGGTCAAGGTGGAAGCATGGGAAAGATGGGAGATATCATCCCAGAGAGGTTGTGGCTGCCTCTCTGGAAGTGTAGGAAGCCTTGAATGGATGAGGCTTGGAGCAACATGGGGAAGTGTAAGATGTCCCTGTCCATGGCAGGGTTTGGAATAAGATGGTCTTTAAGGTCCCTTCCAACCCAAACCATTCCAGGATTCAATGAACACATATTGCCAGGTCACCTTGGGATCTGTGGAGCTGGGAAAAAGGATGGCAGGGAACTGTTTGAAGAGCAGCTCCATGTGGCACCACATGGCTCATTCCAAAGAATGAGCAGGAGCCTCACGGAGGAGAAACACCTGAGCTGTCAAACCCCCCATCCCACTGTGGAAATCCCAGAATTCACTCATGTTGCCTTCTGAGCCCCAGAAAATCCTGGGAAAACATCCAGGGGGATGTTTGTCTTCCCTGTCTCCTGTCCCATGGATGAATCCACACTCTTTAAGCCCTTCTTGACACCTTTGTCCTCCAAACCTCCAGCCCTGGAGATCCCACCCTTCCCCTCCTCCCAGCAATTAATCCCAGTGTTTCTCTATCCCACAGCTCTAAATCTCCTTTGCTGGTCTTTAAGCTCCTTATTACTTGTCCTATCCACAGGGAAACGTGTCCCTCCCCTTCTTCCAGAAGCCTTTTACATAATTGCAGGCTGTTATCCCATCTCCCTTCATTCTCTGGGATAAACAATCTCCTGTCTTCCCAGTCATTCCTCACAGACCATATTTGATCCATAGGGATGCCATATTTGGGGTTTTTTTTCCTTCGTTGTAAAGATCTGGTGTCCCTCAGCTTCACGTGGAACACGGAGCAGAAAATAGGGAATTTTGTGGGCTGACAAGGGGCTGGATCTCCTCATTGACACTTCCCACCAAGTTCTTCTTGTGATTTCCACAAGACCTTCAGAAGCAGGTGATGGGACTCAGGGGTTTGTAAATCCTTAGAAAATATCCAGTGCCAATTCCCAACCCAATTCCCTTGGGAGAAACACACTTTGGTTCAAATGGAAAAATCAAGCAGGGAGAAATAACAAAAGGACATTTAATGAGCCTGATTTGGCATAGGATGCAAATGAAGGGCTTTGGGATAACATGGCTGAGGTCTTATCCTTAAAAAGTTGGATTATCTCCCAATTAAAAATATCCAGGAAACATCAGAGTGGATTTCTCTGGGTTTCTCCAATTCTGTTTTTGAGGAATTTTTCAGTATTTAATCAGTATTAAAAGGGCTGTGCCAGGGTGGGGACTGAACCCAGACATGAAAGTCTCCAGCTAATTCCCTAAATCCTCGGCCAAAACACATCCAGGGACATATGGACATCCCCATATGGAAAAATCCCATATGGAATATAGGAATATATTCCTGCATCTGTTTACAACTCAAACGTCCAATATTTAGCTTAAATTCAGATTTTGAGGCAAAATTTACCTAATTTATTTCATTTCCCACACATGCTCCAAGAGAAAACCGGGATCTGGGGAGGCATCAGGCTGGAGGTGTTGTTAATTCCCAAAGGCAGGAAGCAGAAAGATCCCGAGGAAGTCTCATTAACACAAGAAAATCAGAGCAAGCAGAAATGTCTGGAGAGATCAGGAGGGTTCCTTGGAGTTAAACCTGCTCCTGCCTTTTCCAGGGAGAAGCAAAGAGCACAAATAGGAATAAAATAGATTGGGGGGGGGAAATAAAAAAGATGGAAAGAAGAAGTAAGGGAGACTCAGTAGGTGGTGCTCTTCCCTCTGAATCCGCACAGGGCATGGGAAGAGGGTGATTTGGAATACCCAGGTGGAAAACCAGCTCCAAACCGAGCTCCTGATCCTGACGCCTGGCCCCAGGTGGGTGAACCACGTCAGTGCCATGCTGGGAGCAGCTGGATTTTGGGATATGATGAATTTCAAGCACAACTCAGATTTTGGCTGGATCATAATCCCTAAATCGACTCAAATCTGAAGTGCGATAAATGTCAGCAAGTGGCTCCAGTCAGGAATTAAGGTCCCAAGAAGAATTCAGCCTCCGCCTTGCTTAACTCAGCGGATATTTTATCCCATCCAAGGCATCTCCAGCACATCTCAGGGAAAAAAAAAATCCTTGCAGGAATGGGAAGTGTTGATGAATGTGGTGTTTTAAGAGAAGGGAGTCAAGTATGGCCAAGCCCTGGATCCTCACAGCCCCCAGGCTGGAAGGGAAAGAGCGGGATTGATCCGGTAACAGGGAGCCATAGATCAGCACAGCCTCTCCCATTATTTTCCCTGATGGATTCCCATCCGATGGACTGATCTGAAAGTGATAAAGGGAAGGCCGGAGCGTTTTCAACACCCCACTAACTCCCAAACTGGGCTCAATAATCCCGGAGATTGATGGCTCCTGAGGAATGGGGAGGGAGGGATGGGCTGGGAGGGGAGTTTATTTAATCCAAAATATTTATCAGGATAAATGAGGGGGCAGGACAGGCAGCAGTGCCAAGGAAATGTTTCTCCTGGTTAAAAAAAAAAAACAATTTGGGAATTTTAGGTATGGTCTTGGTGTCGGTGAGTTCCGCCCCCAGGAATGGCTTGGATCTAGGATAGGAAACCAGAGTTTGCCTGCGGAATAAAAGCTTTCCCACAATTCCCAGTTTTTTCCCTCTTCTTTCTCACTTTCCATGTCCTGTGGGGAATCTCCTGCTCACCTCAACACCTTCAGTTCAAACAACAAAGCCCTGGCAAGTGCTGGGACTTTCTTTCCTTGTTCTCCTGGATGAAGGGATTTCTATTCCCATTGTTTTCAGGCTAAAAATTGACCAAATATTCCCTCAAAGATTTCATGTGGAACACGTTTTCCATCCAAATCCTGGAACCATGGAATCCTTTAGGTTGGAAAAGACCTTAAAGATCATTGAGTCCAATTAACCCAGCACTGCCAACTCCACCACTAAACCATATCCTTAAATCCCACATCTCCACAACTTTGAAATCCCTCCAGGGATGGGGATTTTACCACATCTTTGGGCAGGTTTTTCCAGGGGTTGACAATCTTTCCCAGGATATTTTTCTTAATATCCAACCTAAATCTCCCCGGGTGGAACCTGAGGCTAATCTCTCTCATTTCTCCCCATCTGAAATCCACTCCCTGATCCCTCAGTCAGGACAAGGAGACTTCCCACTGCTCTTCCTGGATTTCACAAATCCCGGGAATGCACAACGCCAATCCCAGCTGCCATCCTCATCCTCCATTCCTCTGTTCCCATCCTCCTCAGGACCTGAAACCAGCAGGGATTTCGATCTCAGGAGGCAGCTATTGTGCTGTAATTAAACAGCAATTGATTGCAAACAGGGTTCTTTTGTGTTTGGGATTAATGAGAGGCAAGAAGATAAATTTGGTCACCAGTAATTAACCCCAATTACAGAGGCAATAAATTAGGAGCTCTGTGGTATCCGCACCATTTGGAGGGCTCTGGATCTTTCCCCTTTCCTTGATTTTTTTTTCCTGCAATCCTGTGGGGTTTTCAGGAATGAAATGATGAATACACTGGGATGTGATGAAAAATTGGGATTTTGGCCATGGAGGGAGCATGAGGACCCTTCCACAACAAAAACAAGCTGGGAGAGCCTTTTTAATCCCTAATTCCCATCAGGGAATTGATGATTTCACTGATTCTAAAACCTAATCCCTGGGAATTTTTCCAAGCTTTGATTTTGCAGGCTGGGTGAGTCAGGAGCAGACCTTGTGGGATGGGCAAGCTGGATGTGATCTGCCCAGGGAGCATGGAATGCCTGCTGCATCGCGGGGGTGAAATCCATGGGTAAGAAAATTCCATGGCGAATTTTTCCCCATGGAAAAATGGGGAACGCAAGGCTGGAATTCCAAAGATTTCCCTCAGTTTATCTGAATCCTGGAGTAGAACCACCCTGCTGGGGAGGCGGCTGTGCTCCCCCCATATCCCAATCCCAGCATCATTCCCTGCCTGCTGCTTCCCTCTGGCTTCTGCAATTCCAGCTCCATCCTGCTGATCTCCAAAAGCATTTCCAAAGGATTTCTGGCTTTAACCTCAGCTGTTTTCACAGTTCAACAGTTTTGAGGCTGGGCCATTGACCCCTGCACCAGCAAAGCATTAAAGCAGATGCTGCAGGGTTTCCCAGGGCTTTCCAAGCTTTTCTCTGCCTGAAAACCCTGGAATTGCAAAAAGGATTCAGCCCCAGCCCGAGGGAGAGCCGCAAATCCCCCAATCCTTCAACAGTGCCAAGGATATCACAGGAAATTTGGGATTCAGGGACATCCAGAGAGTGCCACAGGTGTGGGGAGAGCAGCAAAAAAAGTCCCCGTAGTGCTGCAGCCTCCAGAGGAAGCCAATTCCCAAATCCCAGCTTTTTTTTGGCAGCACCACCCCTGGAAAAGCTGTGACAAGCTGGGCTCCACTTGGAGATTCAATCCAGGTTTAAGATGTGAGTGATGAGACCTCAGCCCTGTCTCAGCTGAGGGTGGGAGGTGACAATGTCCTCGTCCCCTCAGCTGCTGCCTGTCCCATCCTGCATCCCTGGGTGGGAATTTGGGACGGAATTTGGGGATGTGGGGGAAATCTGGGGACATTGGGAGGATTTGGGGATATAGGGACATGGGGGCAGAATTTGTTTGCACTGGGGAGAACTGGAGGAATTTGAGAATTGGGAGAGAATTCGGGGACATGGGAAAATGGGCACATTGGGGGAATGTGGGGACAGGGGGATTTGAGATGGAATTTGGGGATGTGGGGGAAATTTGGGGACATTGGGAGGATTTGGGGATATAGGGACATGGGGGCAGAATTTGTCCCTATTCGGAAGAACTGGGGGAATTTGAGGATGGGGAGGGAATTTGGGGATATGGGGCACAATTCGGGGATATTGGGGGGAATTCGGGGATATTAGGGAGGGATTCAGGGACATGGAGGGTGATTGGGAAAATGGGATTTGGGGACATGGAAGGGGCTTGGGGCAATGGGATTTGGGGAAATTGTGGAGGATTTGGGGACATTTCCAAAAATTCTTTCATATCCCCAAATCCCCACTCTAACCCCAAAAAAGGACCATGTCTGGGGTCACTGTCATGCTCCTCACTGGAAGGAAAAGCCAAATGCTGAATCCCATCCTCTATGCCACTTTTCCTTCTCACTGTCCCCACTTTGGGGGTGCAGCCACATCCCCAGAGGGGTCAGCGGGTGCCAGGGCAGATCTCCATGGCTAATTCCATAATCCTCCCCTCTTTCAGGCAGCAGGAAAGGCCTGGCCAGCAGGATCCCTGTGCAGACAGGGTGTAAAAATCCATGGCAGCTCCAAAGCAAACACTCCCACATCTTCATTCCTTCCACCCTATTGGCCATTGATTCCAGATAAATTTCCGGGAGGCCCTGACAGGGCTCAATTCTCCTAATTATGGCCCTATTGACATGTGATCTTTGGCTGCTCAGCTTGTCAGGAGCCATCCGTCAGGCAGACAGATTCCTTTGGCTCCCGAGGAAATGAGATGGGAAGGGGGGAGAAAGGAGGAGCAGGGAAATAGCTGGAATGATGTGCCAAAAAAATCCCCTGGCCCGGATTTTATTTATTCCCATATATGTTGTGGAAGCTCCCAAACACCAAGATTTAGGGGAAGAGTTAAGAGCTCCGAGTTTGGGAACAGCCTGTGTGGATTGCTCCCAGTGATTTCAGGGATAAACAGCTTGGATTTCACAGCTCTTTCCTTTTCACAACTGAACTGATTTTTCCAGGTCTCAGCCTCTTCCTACTGGCTGTTGAATTCCACAACCAGTCAAAGGAATTCCTTGTCCCGGGATGTTGAAATTCCACATGGATAACAGGCACATTATAGAGGAAAAATCCATCCACTACCAAAATAGAAATGGAAAATTGCTGGTTCAAGAGAACAAATTGTTGGCGACAGGGAGAAAACTCTGGGAATTGTCTGCCTGTTCATCCCGCCTTGCATTTCTCCTGGTCAGAGACAGGACATGAATTAAAGTCCAAAATCCAGCTGTTTTCTTCTCCCAATCCCAATTTGGACAGGTAAGACAGGGCTAAGGCTGGTACCCAAACTGGAGCCACTGGGAAGCACTGGAATGTGGCCAGGAGACCTGGATGGGGCAAAATTGGGGAATACAAACCTTTTCCAACCTTCCTTGTGGTGCTTTTATAATGGGATTTTATTTGTGCAAAAACCAGTTGGTCTGGAGGGTCTCCCCAGTTACTTCTCCTGTTCTGTGGATTTCACGGATAAAACCAGAAGCCCAGTGGACCAAGAAAATTGTTTGAGTCACTCCCAGAATCCAGCAATTAAGGAATAAACCCACGTGCCTTTTCCCTGGCTGTTCTCCTCATAACTTTGGGATGAGCACACGGATGCCTGGGGAGCTCAGTGGCTGCAGCTCCGGATGGGATTCAGGCAAAACCAGGAAGGATGGATAGGGATGGACTCCCTGGCTGGTCCTTGTCCCCAAAGGAGGTGTCAGCCACACCAGGCAGTGTCAGCCAGCAGCGCAAAGTGGTGTTGGGGCGGATCAGGGAGAGATCCCTGCGAGCTGACTCATATCCTGGTCGGAATGTCTCTGTATTGTGAGAGGATCCAGACAGCCGGGAATGTCTGGAGATAACAGCCTTTACTGGGAGCCCTGAGAGCTCAGGCTTCACTTACAAAGCTCGGCTTATTCCAGCTCTCTCCCTATCCCCGGTATTGATCTGCTCCCCCCGGCCCGGCTGCAGGATCAGCCCATCCATGGAAAAAAGCTGTCTGCAATTCCTGCTCCCGCCCGGCTCGGGTGTCCAGCACATCCTTACTCCCAATGCACTTTACCAGCCCCAAGGATTGGCTCTGCAGAAGTGCTGAGCTCGGAAAATCCGGCCCCGGTGGAAGAAGCGAATCCCGAGCAATTCCTGTCTCCCTGTGAAAGACAGGGCTGCTCCTGCTGCTGGGGAAACTGAGGCATGGAAAGACGTGAATTCCCGGCTGCTCACTTCGAAGGCATCTGTGCAGTCCGCATCTCCCAAATTTCATAAAATCAGGACGGTTTGGGTTAAACAGATCTCGAAATCTATCATGTTTCACTCCCCCAGAGCTCCTTTCCACTATCCCAGGTTGTTCCAAGCCCCATCCAGCCTGGCCTTGCACGCTTCCAAGGATGGGACAGCCACAGCTTCTCTGGACAACCTCATCCAGTTCCTCACAGGGAAGATTTTTTTTCCTAGAAAGCAACATCAGAAATCCCTGGAAATACCCCAGCATCCCTGGCTGGGTTACCCATAATTACCCTGCATGTGACAGGAGCATCCAGAGCCTTTCCCTGCCTCCTGTCCATGCTGATCCACCAGAAACCCCCAGAAATCCTCATCCCTGAGCCCTGCAGGTAAGGAACGGGAATGTTTAAGGACAGATTCCCTAATTTTTTAGTGTCCAAGCAAAGCTTTGCTTTCAAATCACCCCAAGCAGAAAGTGAATGACACATTTCTTTGTCAAATCAAGTGTTGTGCAAATCTGAACTTCTTTGACTCCTCAGTTAAGCATAAAATTCAGGAAGAGGAGGAGGCTGTGGCTCAGCCCTGGGAAAGCTGCTGGCAAACCAAGCAGCCCCATTGCTGCACCCTTTTAGTCCCCACAGTCTGAACTTTGCAGGGATTCAGGTGATCAGCTCTGGGCTATGGTTCCAGGCAGTCCCTGTGGGTTAATCCCAACGGGAAAACCTTTTGCAAGCCGGGAAATATGGGCAAAATCCTGCTAGCTCCAGGCACAAGCCAAGGCAGGGATGAAACAATTTCAGGGCTCCAGAGGGAGGCAAAGGGGATTCAGAGGAATGGGAATGCTGGGTCACAGCTGGCTCATCCTGCTGTAAGCTGTCGCTCAGCTCCCTGATCTCTCCCTCCATCCTCGTTGTAGGAATAAATGAGGATTTTCACCCTGGGAAGTTAAAATTCAACTCAGAGGGAAATAGCAACTTATATATAGGGTTTGAAGTGGGATTTTAAGGTGGAGTTCTCTTCTGGCACCAGTTTGACACCGCTGGGATATCATTAAATCCTAGAATTTTTTGGGATGGAGGGGGTTTGATGTCATTCCAACCCCCCCTGCCATGTGCAGGAACACGTCCCAGCAGACCAGGACACTCCAAACCTAATCCAAGTTGACCTTGAAGTCATCCCTGACTCCAGGGTCAATTAGCATGATTTATGCACAATCTGCATGATAAAAGTCAGGTCCAGGCACAAATTCCTGTCACGTCGCTCAGCCTGGGTCGGGATCAACGCCTGGAGGGGGCAAAGGAAGCTCAAGGACAGCCGCGCAACGCAAAACGCGACGCTCCAAACGCCGTTCCGCGTCTTTCCAGGCAACGCAGCGGCGGCTGCTGAGTCAGCATCCCCATCCCACCCTCCCTGCATCCATCCCGGGAAAAGGCAAACCCCCTCCCGCGGAGCCGACACGCGTCTGGCAGCGAAGGAAAGAGCATCCTCTCCCCTCCGCCCTCGGCCCCGCGGCGGAAGCACCGGCAGATCCTTCACTTTAATGTTAACTGAGGGTTAGCCTTGGCCCCCGGGGCTCTGCCATTTCTCTCCGAGGCTCGGAAAAGCGGGAGAGTGGAGTTCATCAATCCGCTCGTGTGTCGCCTGGAATCAGCGCTGGGAATGAAGTGGAGCTGTCAGGGAACGGCGACTTGTGCCAGAGGGCTCCTCAGCATCCCGGCGGCTCCTGTCCGAGCTGTCCTGGCCACAGGGAGCAGGGTGTGATGTCCAGCTCCAGCTGCCCGTCCTGGGGATGCTCTTTCCAGGGTGGGAATGTTGTTTTTCCCTGTGCTGGCTCAAGTTCCAAGTGGTTTAAGGACACACAGCGAAGGTGGGGGCAGCAGAACAGCTCCAAGAGCAGGTTGGATGGGGCTTGGAGAAACTTGGGATAGTGGGAGTTTTCCTTGCCTGTGGCTGGGGGTTGGAAGGAGAAGATCCTTAAGATCACTTCCCACCCAAACTATTCCATGATTCCATGAAAAATGCAGATTTATCATCCCAAAGAGCTCTGGGATCACCTGCTAAACACTCCCACCTCCTCCCGAGACTTCCCGGCTGGGTCCAATTTCTCCCAAGAAACGCTCGGATACCTCCAGACAGCATCCCAGCTCTGGGATGGGAAAACAAAGCATGGCAGGGAGGGAAGCATCCCTCCAAGGTCACTTAGTTAACCCATGGCAGGATCCCAACGGCATCTTCCTCCGACTGCAGGCAGAGGGGAATCGATTCCAGCCAAATCCCCCGGCAGGCGCGGGGAGCTTCGGCACGGGAAGATTTCCTGTAAGACAGGAAGTTTTTCCTCCCTGCTCTCCCCGATCTGCGCCGGCTCTGGGAGACAATCCAAGCGCTGCATATCTTTAATTATTAAGGAATCACCCATTGTAGTTACTTATGTGCTACAGAGGCTCCAGGATGTTCCTGCCGGCAGTGCTGGAGTGAAAAGAATCCCTGGATGCTTCCCCAGCAGTGGCTGAATCTCCCGACTCCATTAAATACCATCCACAACAATCTCGCACCGGGAAAATCCCCACCACCACCCCCTCCTGCCCACACTCATCGACCCCCTGGGACCACCCTGGCCACAGCTTCCGATGGCAAAGCAATTCCAGGAAGGTGGAAAGAGGTTCAGGCTCATCCATCACAGTCCAGAAGGAGCCATCAGGATGGGGAGCATCCTGACAATCAGGATGGATCATGGTGGATCCAGGGAAGGGCCTAGGAAAAGTTCCTTGTCCCTCCCTCGTGTTTGTTGGCTGGAGTTGCCTGAAATCCTCTTCTCTTTCCCCACTAAGCCAAAGAATTCCTAAATTGCAGTCACCAGCTGTTTTGGGGAGGCTCTGCAATGGTTGGTTATCATGGAATGGTTTGGGCAGGATGGACTTTCAGAATCATCTTGTTCCAATCCCCTGCCATGGGCAGGGACACATTCCATTATCCCAGGTTGCTCCAAGTCCCATCCAACCTGGCCTGGAACACTGCCAGGGCTGAGGCAGCTACAGCTTCTCTGGGCAACCTGTGCCAGGGCCTCATCTCCCTCCCAGGGAAGAATTTCTTCCCAGTACCCCATCTAAACCTACTCTCCTTAAATTTGAAGCAATGCCGCCTTTTCCTATCCCTTGCTGAAGGAAAAGACTTTGTAGACAGTCCCAGTGTCACCTGCAGAAAAGATTTATTGGAAGCAGCTTTGGGGTTCCCAACGAAAGAAAGACATGGACACGTTGGAGTGAGTCCAGAGGAGGCCACGGAGATGCTCCAAGGGCTGGAGCCCCTCTGCTCTGGAGCCAGGCTGGGAGAGCTGGAAATATTCATCAGGAGAAAGGAAGGCTCCAGGGAGACCTTAGAGCTCCTTCCAGTGCCTCAACGGGCTCCAGGAAAGGTGGAGAGGGGCTTGGAACAAGGGGTGGAGTGACAGGACAAGGGGGAATGGCTTCCCACTGCCAGAGGGCAGGGATAGATGGGATATTGGGAAGAAATTCTTCCCTGGGAGGGTGGTGAGGCCCTGGAATGGAATTCCCAGAGAAGCTGTGGCTGCCCCATCCCTGGAAATATCCAAGGCCAGGTTGGATGTTGCTTGGAGCAACCTGGGATAGCAGAAAGTGTCCCTGCCCATGGCAGCTGGTTGGAATGGGATGATCTTTAGGATCTCTTCCCACCCAAACCATTCCATGATAAGAAGGTACGGTGGTGTCTCCTGACCTCTGGCCACCACTGCTAGCACAACATGGGACCTTTTCCAGAGCTCTCCATCTCCTCTCACCCATCTTCCCTTCCCTCCTTTCCATCTCCTAAATCTCCCCAGCACAGAATTACTGGGAAAGATGCTGTGCTCAGACCACTGGGGAGAGACTCCTGCCCTGTGTCCCAAATTCCACTGTCATTCCACATCCTCCATGACCTTTTCTGGGCTCCCAGCACGCTGATCTCCCTCTTTTCCAACACAAGCTGTGGAGCAAAGCAATTTCCAGCAGCCCAGGGCAAGGTGAATCCCTTGCCTTCAGCTTCCTCAGTGCTTGTGATTTCCAGAAGAGCTGAGCAAATATTTTTCATGGAGCATCAGAAAAATGCTTGGACAAGCTCTGAACACTTCCAGGGAACGTGGAGCAAAGGAAAAGTCTTCAGAGCTTTGCAGGTAAACCAGGAAGTCGGGATTAGGGTTATTTGTGATCACAGCAAGAATCCCTGACGCAAACATGATTCCCGTTTAGCTTGGAGCCAGGAAACCTGCCTGTTCCTGGAGGAATTTTGCTCTTCCCATGGCCCCAGAGTGTGCAGCTTTCCCAGATTTGGGGAATGTTTTAATCTTCTCTAAACATCATTTAAACATCAGGCTCTTTCTGAGTGTCCAGATTCCGTTTCCCATGCGCTGAGCAAGCAGAGGATGGAAAATCATGGATTTACCCTGCTGTCCTGAGCTGTTCATCCCACTATCCAGGTGCACAGGATAGTTTAGGAAAAGTTGGAATATAAGAGGGACAGAACAGCAAAGCATTTTTTGATACTCCCAGGTCGTTTTTCCACCGCTTTTTCTGTTTGGTGCAAATAGTTCAGCAGTAGGGAGAAAAATTCAGTGTTCTCAACCTGGAATTCATTCATCCCTTTTTCTTCCCCTGGCCAAAGGGATTTTTCCCCTTCAACAATCCTCTTTATTACATAAATCCAGGATTTTTATCTCTGCATCGAGTTAAATTCCCAGACTTGGGGAAAAATTGTTCTTTTTATTTGCTTTCAGTCGATTCCATCAGGCAGCTGAGATGGTCCCAGATTACGCACAAGGAAAAGTGGCTGTTCCCAAATCATGCCATTCCCTGGATTTTGATGGACTCCCTGGAGCCAAGTAGAGCTCCCACGTCCACTAAAAACATGGATATGATCCCTAAATTAGATATAAGGAAGAGGTTTTTTTTAACAATGAGGGTGGTAAAACAATGGGCCAGGTCACCCAGAGAAGCTGTGAATGCTCCAACCCTGGAAATATTCCAGATCAGGTTGGACAGGGCTTGGAGCAACCTGGGATAGTGGAAGATACCCCTGCCCATGGATTGGATGGGCTTGAAGGTCCCTTCCAAACAAAACCATTCCATGATTCAGTTTTAAGTCTCTGGATGTGTTTGCACTCAGTTGTGCCTGAGAGAATCCAGTTTTTAGAAGCAACGTTGGCAGGTCCAGTGGGACATCCATGGATTCTCTGGAGAAGGAGTTTTTGGGATTTATTGGTATCCCTCAGCTTTACCATTTCCTGGCTTTGCCAGCCAATCCTTAAGGAAAATACGTTGTTCCTCCTGGTCATCCATAGCAGATTCCTGCCATGGGATTCCTGGTCTGGAGAGAGGAGCTCATCATCACTAAACAGGTGGAAAAACCAGGATTCAAGGGTGGGAAGTGACTTGACCAGGGACTCCCATGGCAGAACCAACACATCCCAAATTCTGTTCCCTCATCCCTCGTTTTTCCAGTCCCCTGAGCTTCCCTGCCTTTCCTGAAGAGCTGTGTTTGAAGAAAACCCCCAACCCCCAGGAGGCCTCCTGCCTCTCCAAAAGCTTGATTAGCTGGAGTTGAACTCCAAAGGTTTTGTTGGACTCCTCCAGCTCAGGAGGGAGCCCAGACCACTCCACAGCCTCAAACAACTTCTTGATGTTCAATTCCCCAATTTCCCAGGGCTGAATCCACCTTGAAATTGGTGTCTAAAACCTCTCTTTGCAAGCAGCCAGGAAGGGGCTTAGGAGGAGGAGGAGGGGAGGTGGAAGGGAAAAGAAATTAGATCCATTTTCCACAAGGAGAAGAATTAAAAGGAAAATTTCAGCCTCGGGAGCAGAATAATGGAGCTGTGGCTGGGAAATGCTCCGTTGTGAAGGAGCAGGGAGAAGAGGTAAAACAGGGAGCAGGGATGTGAGATATGCTGGGATTAGGGAAAGGACTCCAGCAGGAAATTTGGCATCTTCCCAGGTCAGCCCTGGCCAAGGTCAAAATCCAAGGGGGAAGTTCTGGCAGGGTTTCCTGGCAGGGAGGGCAGAAATACAGGAGAAGTTTAACCACAGCCACAATAAATATTAAAAAGCTCCTTTTTCCATGTTTTTCCACTATGTGGGCATCTGGGGATGGGCTCTTCCCATGGAGAAAGTCCCAACCTCTATCTGGGGTGTAGGATACTCCTATTTCAAACTCAAGGAATGAGGTTTCTGTGAAATTGTGGGGGGAAGAAACAGGATTTTATCCAAATTGGTTGCTCTCCTCAAGGACAACTCTGCCTGTCACCGGAGGAGACAATTTTGGCTCTGTCCAGAGATAAACAAGAGCAACATCCCCTTAAAATCAGAGCTGGATTGACACGGAATGATGGAATGGTTTGGATTGGGAGCAACCTTAAAGATCATCTCATTCCAAGCCCTTTGCTACGGCAGGGATAACAGAGCAGGAAGGGGATTCTCTGCTGGTGGGACTCAGGGACATTAATGTCACTGCCAGGCCACGGCTTTCCCCAATCCTCCTTGCAAAACCCTGGCAAAAAGGGTGGATTGGCAGCTTCTTCAAAGCTGGCAGCTTGTCCTTCATCCAGCCCTGCCGAAGGCAGGGGAAACACCCGATTTCTGTGAAAAGAGATTCCAAATCTTTTGGGATTCATGAGCTGATTGGAGGTGATAACTGGAAAGGATCTGAGCTGGATACCAGGTTTTCATGGGAATCACCCATTTCAGGGGAAAAGCTGTTTCTCCCTCCTCTTTTCTCGCCCTTCCTCCCCCTTCAGCTGCTCCAAGCTTGACAGGGACAGGTCACTCCGTCCGTCACCGCTAATCCTTGGATACTTTTAGTGTCACTCTAATGGCAGCACCTCTGCCAAGCCGAGGAGCCTCGGCAATAAAAGCCTCTTAAGGGCAGCAGCCCCTCTGAGCAAAGTGGTTTGTCCATTCACGGGGTTTTTCCTTCCCTCTGGAAATGGCATCTCTCCGATTAGTCCTGCTGCCCGTGACAAGAATCAGATGGGAAACTTTCCACTTTCTGATGCATTAAAGCTCTTCCTGGGAAGTGCAGAGCTCACCCCCATCATCCTCCCTCCCTCCCACCCTTCTCTGCTCCCACCTTTCCTCTCCACTCCGCTCAGGAGATGCTCTCTGGAGCATTCAGGATGGTTTGGCTCATCCTCCACACATTTTTGTGGGGTTCGGGATGTGTTTCCACTCCGTTAGGATGTTGGAAATCTGTGGTGCATCATGGTGGATTCGCCATGGAAATACAGCCATAGCTTCCATAAAAAAGATTCCAGGCACCTCCAAATTGGGAAATTCCAGGGTGTCCCTGTTTTACAGGGTAAAAAGGATTAGACAGTGCAAAATAGCCATTTTTTTCCCCATTGGCCTTGGGAGAAGGAACTCCCAAGGAACTGCGAATGTGTTAATGGAGAAACACCTAAAGTGGCTGTTAGCCCCAAATCCGATCTTCTTGCCACTCCTATTCCCAAGGAAAATGGAGTCAGATGGCAAATGGTTTTCCAAACCTTTGTCTCCAGTGGGATTTGGCTGTTTCAGTGCTTAGTTTCCCCCCATCAGCAGCCAAATGTGAGTGAGAGACAGCAAAAAATCATGGAATCGTGGAATAGTTTTTGTTGGAAGAGACCCTAAAGATCATCCCATTCCAACACCTTCCACTATCCCAGGTTGCTCCAAGCCTTGTCCAACCCAGCTGTGAACACTTCCAGGAATGGAGAATCCACAGAGAATCCCCTTGGATGGGATGTGAACTACACAGGACAATATTTCTATGCCTGGGGTGACAATCCAAGTCTTCCAACCAGTTGTCCCATCCTAATCCTACCCCGAGCCCTCAGCTCCTTCCTCAAGGGAGTTGGGATGCCATTCCCACTCCAGAGCTGTGCTGCTGCCCTGGGAACGAGCTGATGAATGAAGTGTGCAATGCAATTAATAATTAACGAGCTTGTCTGTTGGTTTAGAGGATTCTGTTCTGCTGCAGGGCTCATCACGGCATCCGTCGGGACCTGTTGCATCCAAAGGCAGCATCGCATCCCTAAATCATTCCACCATCCCCACAGCACAGAACAATTCGCAGCTCTCAGCATCCTGGGATGCAGGGAGGCAGCATGAGCTCTGGAATAACTCAATAGCATCACAGGTCTCAGAGCGTTTCCCCTCATTTCCCTAAATTTGGGGGCGAAGGGAAAAGGTTGAGAGCTCCGTGCGGTTCTGCTCAGCTCAGCAATTCCAAGAAAGGCACCCTGGGGAAGGTGGGATGCGCAATTCCCGTGCCCTGGCGCGTGTCCCAGGCACTGGAGGGATGAAGTCAGCGGGGGCAGATGGATGTGCAGAGAGCTGGAGGCAGCCGGAATGAGCTGGAGCGTGGATGAGCCAGAACCAAGAGGCAGGAAGTCCCCAGGAGTCAGGAAGGGCACAGTGGGAAGCTGGGATTGCATGCGGCAGCCCCAGTCGGGCAGGGAATTGTGAGGGGATGTGCAACTCATTCACTTGGCTTCACGCAAAGCTTTGGGAAGGTTTCAGATGTTCCCACTGGAAAATAATCCTCCCAAACTTCCTGGGGCACTGGGGTTGTGGCTGTGTCAGGAATCAGGCAGTGGTAGGGAATGGGCTCAGAATTTGGGATCCAATTGCTGTTCAGTCACCAGTGCAGACCCTGGGATCTCATGGAACAGCTCAATGACCTGCTTCCCAAATGTTCTTAAGGATAGCTCTACATAACTGATGGGACAAGAGGCCATTCCCAGTAGCCATGGGATCACAAAATCATTTCCATTAGAAAAGATCCTGAAGATCCAAATGTGTCCCCAGCACTGCCAAGGCCACCACGAACCCATGTCCCCAAATGCCACATCCACAGGGATTTTAAATCCCTCCAGGTATGGGGGCTCCACCACTGCTCCAGGCAGATGTGCCAGGGCTGGACAACCCTGTCCATGAAGAATTTTTTCCTGAAATCCAAAATAAACTTCCCCCAGCACAACTTGGAGCCATTTCCCCTCATCCTATCCCACATTTCCTGGGAGTTGAGCCCAACCTCCCCCCAGCTCCACCTTCTGTCAGGGAGTTGTGGAGAGCCAGAAGGTCACAGAAAACTGGGAGAGACCTAGCAATCCAAGCTCTGTGGGGCTGAAGAAAACTCAGGAGCCATAAAGGTAATAAGGAAATTGATGTGATGCAGGATAAGGGGCAGGTCTGGCTTGGGTGTCACCAGCACAGGACCAGGGAGATGAAATCCCAGAGCTCTTGTGGCAGCAATGGATGGAAATTCCTGAGCCCAAAAAACCATCCCAGCCTCCCCACACATCCGGGAAAACACCAAATTTCCTCGGATCCTGCCTTTGTCTCCAGCTCTTTCTGCATGGTGTGTCTCCCATGCAGTCAATTAGAGCCATGGATCAATTAAGCATTAACGGGCAAGGAAGATAAATTACTCAAATGGACAATCCCAGGGTGTGGAAGGGAGAATTCCCTGGTGTTGATTCACATGGATTCTCCTCTTTTTCAGGCCTGATCAGATGCTCCTTCACCTCCCAGCCTCATCCATGGAGTTTGCAGTGGAGCTGATTTTCCCTGATTTCTTTGATTTTCACTCAGATTCCATGAGGAGACACATTTGATTCCTTCTGTCCTCTCCCACATCCTCCCCAACTCATTCCCAGCTTTTTTTTTTTTTGCTCGAGAAAAGCTTTGTGAAGTGAAAAAGAAGCTGAACCCATCCCTGCTTTTCCTACTCCAAAAGACAAGGGTTTGGAGATGTGGATCCACTTTCAACAAGATGTCCTGGTTGGACACCTTTTTGGGTGTCTGGTGTCACCCATTTCTGAGTTATAGCAGATTCTGATTATCTTTTTCTGTGGAAGATCCTAATTTTGGCCCTAAATTTATTCCCAAGAGGCAGGGTATGGAAAAGCTCCATTATGTTTAATAATTTGGTGTTTTATTTATCCACATTTCCCATGTTTGGAGAAACCTGGACACTGAATTTGCAGCCTGGGCAGGCAAGACTAGGCAGTGAAAGGAAAATTCTGTCCTGCTTCATCCCTGTTTCTCCATTCCCTGAAACCTCTATGCAGAATCTCTTCCTTCCCCTCCACATTCCTCCTCCTCCTCTCTCTCTCCCCCTCCAGCTGCTCAAGAAATTCAAACCTTCTTCCTATTAGGAAGAAAAAAGGGTTTGCTCTCAGGTTGAAAGGGAAAGCAAAGGAACGGGTTAAAGGGGTTTAAATTGGAGTTTTATGGATATTTCTCCCTCTCCCTCCTTTGTGAGCGCATTAAACTTTTCTTTCGTTAAAAACCGAGAGGATGGGAACGGGAAAAGGAGAGGGGAGAAGGGAAAGAGAAGGTGGAGGGGGGAAAAAAAGCCCTCAGATATTCATGTGTGACACAGCTCAGGGCGGCGAGACGTGCGGCTGATTTGCTTAATGCTGACAGGTCTTTCTTCTTCTTGGAAAGAAAACACAGCGGGGATCCTAAAATGTGCCGTGTAAAGGTCCATGGCAGGAGCATTTCCAGCATTTCCAGCATTTCCAATCTTCCGCGGTGACGCTGCGGGCCAGGTAATTCACACAGGGAAAATAACACAAAAAGTTCCTCGCTAAGCACCCATTAAGCCGCTGCCTATGGAAATGTGGAGGCCAAAGCTGGTACAAAGCGCCGGGAATTTGCGAGCTGGGTGTGATCCATGCGAATTCCAAGCCTGCCCGAGCGGGGCAGGAAAAAGGGAGAAAAGAGGGAGAAATAGGAGTGGCAAAGCGCGGAGGGGTGGAGAGAATGCAAAGACAAAGAGAGAGGGAGGGAGGCTGAAAGCGGGGAGAGAAAATAAAGGTGAGGGTTGGGTGAAGGATCATTCCCATGGTCCTGGGCACTCTCAGCCAAGGAGAATTGGGAGAATTTGGGAGGTGGGATTCTTTGTGGCTCCCATCACAAAGAATCTCGGATAGTTATCCCAATTATTTGCACATCCACCTTTCCCACTCAGCTGGTAGGGATGCATCACAACAACATCAATACACAAAGTGACCCAGCTGATGGTCCCTGCTGCTGGGATGGCCGAGATGCTCTCCAGGGGTGTCTCCAGCGCAGCCCCCCAGCTGCAGGTGAGGTCGTGGCGATGGCTGGAATGTCACCTGTCCAAGGGGAATATCCTTCCCACTATTCCCCTCTCCACACTTGCTGGCAGACAGAAGCTTGGCAGTTCCCAGTTGTAGGGTCAGCACCTGCATCAGGTTCCAGGCGTTCAATCTCTGCTCTGAGTGATAAAAAAGGAGTGAAAAATAGGTCAGATCTCAAGGTGATGGAAAAGCAGCACTCGGGGACACTTTAGGGCAGAGGACATGTCCTTCCCGGAGCCACCAAAGAAACAAAAGCACCAAAGATCCCATTTTTCATGGGATTCTTCTCACCCCCATGAGAACACTGCTTCTGTAGCATCTTCACCTGAGCCAGGAGTCCTCAAGTGCCTTTTGGCTTCATAATTAGCCTAAAAAGTGAATTTTGGGGTAAAGTCCTTGTTCAGACAAATTTTCTCTATCTGCCATCAACTGGCCCACCTCTCATGCTGTTCCCAATGGAAAAGGGAAGGAGCTTTTCCAGTCCTACTCTCCAGCAGCTCCTGCACTCAGGATCCAGGGCACACAGACCCTTGCACAGGTGACATTCAGATGCCACCAGCAAAGGTTCCAGGAAGGACTCAGGGAGCAGATCCTTGGATTAACAACCAGGTCTTATGGGAGCATCTGGAAAAACCAGGACAAATAAGAGGTTCTGGAAGAGGTGCCACTGTAGGAATTCTGTAGTGGATCCCGTATTTGACTCCACTTTTTCTCATTCCTCAAAGAGAGATGAAGCAAAAAATTCCAGAGACCGCTCTGGCCATTCCCTTTCTGAATGTCACTCTGAAGTAGCAATGCCTGATTTTCCAAACACTTTTACTTCTCAAGGAACGGACATGGATGTCAATCCAGGATTAAAGGAAGGGATTCTGCCCCTCTGCCCCACTCAGGTGAGGTCCCACCTGCAAAGCAGCCTCCAGCTCAGGGATTCCCAACTCAGGAAGGGCATGGAGCTGCTGGAGAGAATCCAGAAGAGGCACCAAGGTGATCAGAGGGATGGAGCAGCTCTGCTGCGAGGGAAGGCTGGCAGAGTTGGGATTGTTCAGTCTGGAGAAGAGAACTCTTGGAGTGATGTAATCGTGGCTTTCCAGTACCTGAAGGAGCCAAGAAAATTGGGAAGAGACAATTTCCAAGAGCCTGGAGTGACAGGATAAAGGGGAATGGCTCCAACAGAAAGAAGGGAAATTTAGGTTCAATTTACAGAAGAAATTCTTCCCCATGACTGATGTCCCACCATGGTTCCTCCTTTTCCAATGACTCATTTTTCCATGTCTTCCTTCCCCATCCCTCTAAAATGGGGGTTGTGGTATTGATCTCCTTCACCCAGTGCTTGCAGATGATGGGGAGGGTTGATGGTGGCTTCTGCTCGATGGTTATGCAGAGGGATAAATTGTGAGATTCCAGGATCCGGGAATGTGACCATTGTGCCATTCCCAACTGATTGGTTAATGCTTCCCAAATTTTTGGTGCCCCTCATTTAATCCTTGGTGGGAAAGCATAGGGAAGACAGAGGCAAAATCATCTCAGAGGTTCACAGGGGAAGGACAAGAGGAAACAGGGAGAATCTGGAACATGGGAAATCATGGCTGGTAAGAGCAATTTCTTCCCCATACTCAGGATCCCAAAGAGGCTGAGGGGTCTCTTCTCCTCGGAGACATCTTGAGCACAGCGAGACAAGGTTGGAATTAACTGCTTGGTAAAGAGCTCCTTGTTCTTCCCAGGATTTTTCGTAAAGCTGTGGGTCCCTCCTGTTTCCCTTCTGGGAAAACTGAAGTTACTTTTATATGTGGGACAGCAAAGAGCTTCCAAAGTTTTTTCCCCCCCGGAACTATCCAAGACTGCAGCATCCTGATCCAGTTTAGCCTGGGTCTCTCCCATCCTTCCCTCCCACCATCTCTGACAGACAGGGAGGAGGTTAAGGCAGAAACACTCAGGAAAAAAACGTTCCCCCGGAGTTATTTTGTGTATTAGGTCCACTTAAAGCTTTCCTGGGAGGAATCTCACCTGGAAAACTTAGGAGCAAGATGAAGGGAGGGACAGAGGGCTTCTCCAGAGTGTAATTAAATCCTGGAGCAGCCTTGGAGCTGGGATTGGCCCTGGGCTTGCCACACTTCATGTCCCTGCAGGGCTTGGGCAGAGGGACAGTAAGGACTGCCTGACAGTCCTTACTGGGATTTTCCCAGTCATCCCAGTTTCACAGCATGAAGACTTGGAGGGAGAAGGTGGCTTTACCAAGCGCCCTGATCCAAATTTTCCCTGGGAATTCCGTCAAGCAAAAAAGTTCCCCGGTACCATTTTAGAGAAGGACTCAGCTCCTCAGCTCCACTTTCTCCACCTGCCACCTTCCCTGCTCCCAGCTCGTTGGGAATCAGGGAAACTTCCCATCACCATGGAATCAGCTCTCTGGCTGCATCCTACCTCGGTGTCCCCCTCCCCAGTCTATGACCCTCTCTTGTGAGTGGGAATCCTGGGAGTCTGAGGGGAAGGAAATGCCCTCTCGGCTCAATCCTTCCTCCTCCTCCCGGCTAAAGCAGAGTCCCGTGTGGAAATGAGCTCTGCTGCTCCCTCCTTTCTTCCCCTTTCCCCTCCTCCCCTCTCCATCACTCCAGTTGTTTCATCCTTTGAGAACTCTCTGCTTCTCCCTATGGGACCCACTTTAAAAAACAAGGAAGGGGGAGACTGGGGGGGGAGACGGAAAGAAAACTCCATTGTCTTGTCAAAGGGAATAAGTGAAAAGTTGCAAGTGTCTCTCCGCAGGTTTTGGCTCCTGTGTGTTCTCCTTTCAAACCCTGCCAGCCTCAGGGGCTGTCATTCCGCCTTCATCTCCTTACCGATCGCCCTGTGGATTCCCACTGCTTCCCCTCCCCAGCCTCATGGAGCGGGAGCTGCCAGGCTTTTCACGGCCACCGCCGGCTCGATCCCACTGACAGGTCCCTTCTCTGCTTCCCTTTCAAAGCAGGGCTCGGGGTCGCTTCCTTCCACCCTTCCCTTTCCCTTCCTCCCCTCCCTCCTTCACTTTCCCCAATTTTTCCTTCTTTTCTGAGGAGAGCCGCTGAGGTGTTTGACAAGGCCACACGCAGCGGAGTCGGGGCCCAATTAAATAAAAACCCCTCTTTAAGAGCAGCCTTCGTTTAGAGAGCGACATCGGAGCTGTCGGAATATTAACGAGCTCTTGCCACTGGAATCCAGCAGCGGCGTCGGGAAGCTCCGTGTGGTGGAGGGGTGGAGATTTCCACACCGGGATGGTGCCTCGGGCAAGACCTTCCAGGGCTGGTGTGCAACTGGGGTGCCAAGCATGGTGTTAGTTAAATCAATTTTTCCCACCCGGGATGGATGGATTTCTGTGGGAACGCCAAGGAATTATGTTGGGAACCCCTCTTCCCAACAGGTATCACCCATCCATAGGGAGGCACCGTGGTTTTATGGTTAGAGCAGGAAAAAGCAGTTCTGTCACTAACTCTGAGGGTGGGATTTGTCCCTTGGGTGTCCAAGGTGTCCCAGGGTGCTGGAGAGTCACAACGCCATCACTTTCCTCACTTCTGCAGCTGGGAAGGGATTTTTTGGGATAACCAACAGCAAAGTGGTCTCCCGTGGCTGGTGTTCGCCCAGGGTTGCTGGGATTGGCCTCAAAGCCAGTTAAAGCCTCAAAGGGGAAGAAGACAAGATTTGGGGCTGGAAAGATCATGGAATCCCAAAATGGTTTCAGTTGGAAAGGAGCTTAAAGACCATCTCATTCCAAATCCCCTTCCTTGGGCAGGGACACCTTCCACCACACCAGGTTGCTCCAAGCCCTGTCCACCCTGGCCTTGAACGTTTCCGGGGATGGGACATCCACAGCCTTCTCTGGGCAACTTCTGTCACCCACTGGCCACTTCCAAGGTCCCTTTTGTCCTTCCTATGTCACTGGGCCACCCATGGGGTGCAGAGATTGGGGGGTGGAGGGACCCACCCAAGTTACTTTACTTGAATCTTTTCCTAGGGGCTTCCATAGATGATTCTCATTCCCTGGTGCCTGTGTGGGGAGGAGATGGAAAACCCCGCAATGGCAAAGGAAAAGGAAAAGGAAAAGGGAAAGGAAAAGGAAAAGGGAAAGGAAAAGGAAAAGGGAAAGGAAAAGGAAAAGGGAAAGGAAAAGGAAAAGGGAAAGGAAAAGGAAAAGGGAAAGGGAAAGGAGAAGGGAAGGGAATGGAAGGGAATTCTCTCTCTCCTGAAGTTATTTCGTCTACTCCATGATTTTGTTGCTGTTGAACTCAGCCAGGCTCTTCCACAAACACATCTGAACTCTCTACTGGGAGCACTCACATTCCCTGCCTGACTCCAAGGATCCGCTTCACCTCATCCCACAGATTTCAAGAGGAGAAAATCTGGGATGAACATCTACCTCACAGCCATCTTTCCTACCCCAAAACCCCCCTGAGGTGCTCAGGAGCCTGGAGAACATTCCAGCACTGCAATGTCCTTTGGTGTGGCTCCACGTCAGGAACCCTGAGGATGGTGGGCGCAGTCACCAAGCAAGGCCCAAAATCCATGGAAAAGCCTCTTCCCAAGGCTTCCAGCACATTTAGAGCTCTGAACAGAAGCTGAAATCCAGTCTCCAGCTGGGCTAATGGCATCCAGCAGTTGCTTGCCAACATGAGAGACTGCAAGGAAGCAGGAAAAGGCACTTATCCATGTGTCGGAGATGGATTCAACCCACCAGTTCCTGCAGGGATTCCAGCCTTCTCCATGCATATGCGAAACAGGTTTTCTCCCTGAAGAATTCCAAACTCCTTGGTGCATTCAGGCATTCCATGAATTAATTTTGGGGGAAACAGAGCTGGGGTGTGTCTGCTTCCAAAGGCTGGGGCCAGGACAGGGAAGGAAATGTAAATTGAGGAATGATTAGAGGTTTTGTGATGAGTTACTTGTGCAAAAATCTCCATCCAGGAATCCTGGGAAGGTGCTCCTCTGGATATTTCAGGATGACAATATCTGGGCCTGAACGACACAGCAACAACACCCTCAGGGATTCATCCCTTGCAGCAGAAAACCAGGAAGGGCTGGAGAAGAAAGGTGCAATCAGAGCCAAGCAAAGGCAATCACAACACCCATGGGGAGCGGAAAACAGGGATGGGATGATAATGGAAGAAGGAGCAGCTTCCAAAATCCCACATATGGGTTGTGCAAAGCTCTTAGGGCCAGAAAATCCTTTAGAGGCTTTTTATTCCCTTTTGGATTGTGCTGTTGCTGTTGTTACTTCCCAGCTTCCAAAAGGTGCAGGAACTTTGGGTCAGCAAAATTCCCTCTTGGAAAAGGACTGAGTCAGGAGACCATGAGTCAAACCCTTCCCTTTCCTTCTTTTTTTGGAGGTAAATCACCAGGATTATGAAATCCAAGTGTCCCAACACCTCTGTTTTCCAGTCACAGAGACATTTACAATGAGCCATACGTTCTGTTGGAGTCTTTCGGGAGTTGGGATGACCCAGGATGGGGCAGGCAGGGTGAGGGAATACACACACAAAGCTTCAAGGCTGCATCCCTCCCCTTCCCATCCACACATTCCACAGAAACAGGGAGGGGGAGAGAGCTACCTGCAGCCCCAGCCCCGCCAGCTCAGCACTTCTGTGCTTTCCTGTCAGGAGAAAAGAAAAGAAAAAAAAAATCCTGAAAAGCCCCTTTTTGTTTTGTTCCCGTTTTTTGTTTGCTAATTTATTGTTTGGTCCTGAGCTTGAGCTTCTGAAATCCCTTGTTCTTGGCGCTCATTAAAATATTTGGGACTCGCTCCGGTGCTGCCGTGCTCTTTTTGTGTTTATTTTTCCCTCCTCCCCAGATCCCCCCTCTCCACAGCCCTGAGGTCAAAACGTCCCTGTGTTTTCCATGTGCTGATTATCCCGAGAATCAAGGCTCCTGAGCAATTTGTGAGTCACTCCAAAGCAATCAATTATGCATCAAATGACTTTTTGATTCTTTACCTTGTGAGCAGAGAGCTGGAAGAAGAGGCTGCTTTTTTCTTCTCTTCCCCTCCTCTATATTATTATTATTTTTATTATTATTCCCCCCTCTCTCTTCTTCTTTTCCCTCCCTTTCCGTGCTCCGACGGCTCTGCCTGCTGGCATTGGGATTATGCAATGATCAAATGGTTTCCTCTTAATTGGCAACAGCTCCGAGATGGGAAAAAGGCAGGAAGATTAAAAGGAAAAGGCCAAGGGAGCTGGAGCAGCTTCTTGGAGGTGAGGTGGGAGGACAGGGCTAAGCTAAGGGGACTTTGGTGTAAAAGTGATTCCCTGTCTCCACCAGCAGGCATGACCAAGGAAATCTGGGGACAGGAGATGGGCTGGAAGGTGCAGAGGTCAAAACCAGTGGGATTTTCCTGGAAATAAGCTCTTATCCCACTCCCTCAGTTCAAAAGCTCAGGGACAAGGACACCCAAGTCCTCAACTTCAGCGGGGATGCAGTGCAGGAATTCCAGCAGGGAAGAGACACAAATGGGATCTAACACACTTTGACGAGTTTCTCCAACATTGTGCACTGTCCAAGGTCCTGGATTTATCCATGTCCTGCACTAAAGGAGGGAAAGGAGCCCATATCCAGCCACCAGCCATCAGCAGGGAATGATGTTTTACCTGCAAACCTGGAAGTTGTCCCTGTTTGTGTCCTTCTGCTGGAGCCACATCCTTGATCCATCTTCCTTTGCAGTATCCCTGGATATATTTGTCACGACGTGGGACATTGGCCCAGGCAGTGGAAGAGGCAGGAGGAGATTCCCACAGCTGGATCAAAACAGATGCCTGGGAAAATACCCAGTTTAGGGTGTCTCAATGTCCCTTTTGTCTCCACGCTTGCAGCTCCAGCTCCACACCTTCTGGATCCAGTTCATGTGATAGAGGTGATGATCCTGGGATTGTCCATTTGCCAGAAAATAGGAGCTGTTCATACACTTAATTAAAAAAAAAAACAAACAAACAAAAAACCCCAACAAAACAAACAAACAAAAACCACTTTAAAAAACCCAAAAAACACACAAACAAATGAACAAAACCCTAAAAACAAAAATGCCAAAACACAAAGAGAAAAACAGATTGTGTCAACTTCTGTTATACCTCTGGATTTTCCCATCACGTCCCAAAAGGGGTTTTCATCAAGTTAGGAAATGTGATTTTAAAATTCCCTCCTCCTCTCGTCTTGAAGATGAGGATGACAGACCTTCACTCTGAGTGATGATCTGATTTCTTCAGAAGCACCAGATGAATAAAACTTGGGAATGTAGCTCCTTTCCAGCCCCTAAATGACCTGATGAATATCACAACCACTGTACCCTTCTCCACAGTCCCAAACATCCCTGAGGCCATTCCCCACAATAAAATCCTCCATTCCCCATCCATTTCCATGGCTCCTCATTCCAGATGTTAACAAGGTGATGCCCCAGGCTGTGGATGTCCTTTGGAGCACACAATAAGGATCCAGCTTGGATCAATCGTCTCCATCACCTCCATCCCTCTCACTGACTGCATCCCAGGTTTTATTTGCAAAGGAAAGGAAGGAATTTGTCCCCTGGATGTGGCACTTGGGAGGACAAACCTGGAGTAACAAGTTCAGCTTCAGTGACAAAATACAGCAAGTCCAGTGGGGTACACCAAGAATCAGGTCTTGGCTGGAATCAGGCAGCAAGAAAAAGATCCAGGCATGGATTTCTTGGCTGAATGAATTTGGATGAATTTGGCTCAATCCCTCTCTATACACTCTCCATGGAGTCAGGGCAATGATAGAAGTAGTTCTAGGGAATGATTCATCCCAACCAAAGGATGCATCTTAAATCCTTGCAGGAATCTCTTATTTTCCAATGATGATGACTTTCAAGTATGGAATCATGGAATGGTTTAAGGGGTGGAAAGGGTCTTAAAGATGATCTTATTCCAACCCTCTGCCATGGGCAGGGCCACCTTCCACTATTCCAGGTGGCTCCAGACTTGTCCAACCTGGCCCTGAACACTTCCAGGGATGGGGCTTCCACAATTTCTCTGGGCAATCTGTGCCTTCTTCACCATCCCTGAGGGACATTTTTCTTGAAGGGACAGGAATTTCACTCACTGGCAGAGAATGAGGATCCCTTGACTGCAGGCCATGGATAAATATTCCCTGGGAATATCACATTGCAAGCAAAAGTTACTTGACAGTGGTATTCAGAAAAAAAAAAAAAGGAATTATTTATTTCTGCAATTTCCCAAGAATTGTTTGGACTATTGGGGTGACTGAGCCATGCAGGGAGCAACTCTTCAAACTCACACTTTGGAAGGTTTTAACTAAGCATGAACAAGAAATAAGGATTATGGGAAGAGGTACAGGGACAGCACATCCTGCTGCCATCCATATCCCTGCCCAGATATCCAACCATCAGCAACGGCTGGTGCACAGGGAAAAGGATCCGAGAGGTTGGAGAATCAAGACATAACACAGGAGAATCAAGCTCCTGCTCCATGGAATCCAGAAAACGAGCGCAGAGGAAATTGATTGTTTAGTGAACTGCAAAATTTAGTAGGAAAAGCTCCCCTGGGACTCACATTCCTTTTAATCCAACAAATGTACTTGGAGTTTCCCATCGCTGCCTGAAAAAGCGTTTGACAGGTCCCAAGTAGATCCTATCTCAACTTTACAGCTCTGCTTCTGGCCATGGTGGGGAAGGGAAAAGAGAAGTTTAAATAAATTGCCAGACTGGGGGATAAATCAAAACCATTTAAATGAAACGGAGCTGGAGCCAGGATGGGAGAGCTGGGAATGTCCAGCCTGAAGAAGGGAAGGCTCCAGGGAGAGCTTAGAGCCCCTCTCAGTGCCTAAAGGGGCTCCAGGAGAGCTGGAAAAGGACTTTGGACAAGAGCGTGGAAAGACAGGACAAGGGGAAATGGTTTTAAACTGAGGGGAGATTTAGACTGGATTTTGGGAAGAAATTATTTCTGGTGAGGGTGGTGATGCCCTGGCACAGGTTTCCCAGGGAATCTGTGGCTGCCCCATCCCTGGAAATGTTCAAGGCCAGGCTGGATGGGGCTCTGAGCAACCTGGGACAGTGGGTGACATCCCAGCCCATGGCAGGGGGGGTTGGAACTGGATGGTCTTGAAGATCCCTCCTAGGATTCTACAAAACCTCTGGAAAATGAGGTTAAAAACAGAATAAAGTTATGGATCCTCCAAACATTGGTGGACAAGCGAATGAACAGATGAATGGACTCTTAAATCTCTGACAGGTTGCAGTTGGAGCTCCAGTTGGAGAAAGCCATTGGGAAATTTGGGAACTGCTGCTTGCTGTTCAATACTTCATCTTCTCAGTGATGCACATTCAAACAGTGACATCAAACCATGGATGCTCCATCTATGGAGTAGGGAAAATTGTACAGATTTCAGGGGATCCTGGAAGTGTTATCCAGGCATGAGATGTGATTACGCAAGGATTTTTGGTGTGCTCACTTTTGTTGGAATCTTGGGAGGCACTTGGGATGGCTGGGCTCAACCTGTGCCACTAGCATTTGGACAAACCTGGTGTGTGAAGGCTCCAGTAAATTTAACCCACATGGAATACGAGGGTGGTTTATTTCAAAGCTCTCCCACGGGATTATCTGTTATCCATGACCCTGGCATGGTCTGGATTCCAGAGAGCTCCAGAGGAATATAATTTTCAATGATTTACACAACAAAGGTGTGGTTTTTCCATAGACTCATGGCGTGGTTTGGGCTGGAAGAGAGCTTAAAAATCATCTTGTTCCAACCCCTGCCATGGACAGGGACACCTTCCACTGGACCAGGTTGCTCCAAGCCGCATCCAGCCCCATTAGATCATAGAATGCTGATGGCCACATCCTGCTGTGCTGGCTCTGCCCAATCCCAATTCATCCCTGAAAAGACCTGTGGAATAAACAGTCCAAAAGGAAAACCAGGGCCATTGCACAGAGCCTGCATCATCCTGCATCTCCTCCAAACCTCTGGAGACCACACTTAGGACCATCCTTCCTCTCCCACACAGCAAAGAGCTCGGAAACAGCATTCCAGCCCTTTCCAACCTGTGCCAGTGAGAGAGACAAGCTGTCACCCAGCCCCATCATCCTGATGGACAGCAGCTTATATCCCACACCAGCCCCAGGAACCACCACTTCCAGCAGCTAATTCCAAAACAAAGGGGGCATTGAGGGGTTAGGTTTCAGTTTTTCCGGCTGGGAGAAGAAGAGGCTGCCAAACAAAATAACACCGACAGCTGCTCCAGGAGTCGAGCACGGCTCGGTGACCTCAGCTCCTTCACGCAGTGACCTCCCAGCAGATCCCGGCCAGCAATGCCACCGAGCACCAGGACAACCAGTGGTGGCAGCCAGAGCCACAGTGGGAGAGGCAGAATGTGCAGCCCGCCAGCTGTGAGACACATTCCCTTTTTCCAGCGCTATCCATATCCTTTTGCCCTCTCCGTGATGTTCTCCCAGGAAGCAGCACTTCAGGATGGCTTCAGGAGGCCTTTGTATCCCAGTGATTTTCCCTAAACTAAAGGCTCTTGGAAGTGCCAACTGTTAGAAGGCAGAATGCAGAAAAGACCTCTAAAATATTGGGATCAGGGACCTAAAGGGGAATTTTCCTGATGCCAAAAGGGAATTTTCCTGATGCTGCACACAGACAAAGGAGAAATTCAATGCATTTTGCAAATCCCTCCCTTATCCTCTTCCTCACCTGCTGAGCTATTGAGAGGAGCTGCAATCCCAGCCATGAAACCCTGTCCTTTGCCTTGTCCCCATCTCGAAATGAGCCAGGATGTACTCATGGCACAGGGATTGGGACACTAACAGGGTGCCATCCTGGGAAACCAATTTCCGTCCTGTCATCCAGGACAGGGAACTGTTTAACCACAGTGGATTGGTTCAAATCTACCAAAGCTCTGGAATTGCTCTGATCCTACTCCAGCTGTCCAGCCCAGAGTGACAAGAGACATCCCACTGTTCCCATTGGATCTGCTGGGCTTTTATGGCTTTTATTTTCAGCAACTCAGCCCAGTTGTCCACACAGGTGTCTTTGGAGATAGTCAAGGTATCCTTGTGGACTTGCCACTCCCAAAGGACTCAGGTCTCCAGTGGATCCTTGTGAAATTTCCCGATGACTTCCATGTTTTGGATACCTCAGATGTCAGTAGCAATCATCTTTAGCCAGCCAGATCCAGCTCCAAACCAGAAAATTCCAGAGGAATTTATCAAAATTGACACTTGGAGACTACTTCGATTTTCCAGGTGTTTGAAGACCATAACCACCGATCTTTTAGGACTGTTTCATGGAATCATGGAATAGTTTGGGAGGGAAGGCACCTTTAGGATCATCCCATTCCAACACACTACTGTGGGCAGGGAATCTTCCACTAGACCAGGTTGCTCCAACCTGGCCTTGAACACTTTCAGGATCATTTCTTGCTTCCTTTTCCTTCTTTCCATCCTGCAAGTTTCCGGTCACTCTGATTCATTTCCAAGCATTGTTTTAACCCACAAAAATGTAAAAATTTGGGCACTGAGTTGGAGAAACAATCTCCAGATCCTTGTGTGCTTATCCCCAGCTGAGGAACAAAGCTAAAGGTCTCCAGCTTGGGGCTGCTGTGGTTTGGAGATCGGGAATTCTCATGGAGGTCTTTTATTCAAGCTTTATTCATAATCCTTGATCCGAGGCTGTTGATGTTTCATGACTATCATGGCTGTGGCCTTTTAGAAATTAGAAAAATTCATGGATGCAGTGATCCGCAGAAGACATGGTGATATCAATTACGTTCCCTGTAATCCAGCAGCAGGATTTATCCCTGAATATTTCTTGCAGCAACAGGTGACGTGAGGAATGTCCTTCCAGTTTTGTGTGGTGGGAAGAGCTGCCCATGGACTCGGGATTTTGTCATTTTCCTCACCGATTTTCTGGCTTCCTTGCAACACGTGCTTCCCAGCATTCCCAGTAATCCATCCTCCACAACATGGAATTAAACAAGGGATTAGCAGGAGCCTCACCACCAAAATATCCAGCAGGAGATTTTGCCCACGGAATCAGCTCTGAGGAAGGACAGGACACACATCCAGAGTGGTCACCTGGAATCTCAACTCTTGTACATCCAATTGCAACACTTGGATGCCCAAACTTCCTGAGCAAAAAGTCCTTGGGTCATTTCTTATTCCACCTATTTTGAGGGCACAGAGAGGTCACTCCTGGCTTGGGGGAACCTTAACCCTTGGAATTTTGGATTGGGAAATGTCCCCGGTTTTCTGGCCAGAAAAACTCCCCTCTCCCACTATCTTTTCCACGTTCATCTTCCTGTTCTTTGCAAAGTGGAGACAGGAACAGATGTTTGTCTGTTTTCCCTCCTCCAAACCCCCCTCGCTGAAGCGGGAAAGCCCTGGAGCACCTCCTCGGCACCTCCTCAACACCGCATTTCCTCACCTGTCACACGAGCTGGTGACAAGGCGAGCAACACCCCCCAACCCGCCAGCCACCACGGCGAGTCACCGGGGGAGAGAAAAAGGGGGTGGTGGGGACGAACAGATGTGCCACAAGTAGCTTCCCAAAACCGTGTTTGTGCATGGGGAGGTGTGAAAGGAATCTGCACCTCCCTCTCCAGCTGCCGACAGCTCCGGATCCATCACCTCATCCTTGCTGCTTCAGTGGGATGTCAAACATGCAGCGCTAAGCAATGATCTCCTGCCATCTGCCAAGGTGAACGTGGGCTGGGGGTGTCACATCCAACAACCTGACAGGCTCTCATCCCCCTCCCTTTTTTTTACCCCTTTTTTTCCTTTGAAAAGAGAGAGGGGAGGGAGGAAGTGATTCTGTATTAGTTCGGAGACTTCATCCATCACTGCTGGTCTTTAGCTGGAGAAAACAAGGCTCAGGAGGAGCCTCTGGTTCTCCACAACTCCCTGGCAGGAGGGTGTGGCCAGGTGAGGGTCAGGCTCTGCTCCCAGGGAACAAGGGACTGGACAGGAGGAAACAGCCCCAAGTTGTGCCAGGGGAGGTTCGGGTTGAACATCAGGAGGAATTTCTTCATGGAAAGGGTTTTCAGGCATCGCAAGGGGCCGGACAGGGGGGTGGTGGAGTCTCCATCCATGGAGGTATCCAAGAAAAGACTGGATGTGGCATTCAGTGCTCTGGGCTGGGTGATGAATCAAAGGTTGGACTCGATGACCTTGGAGGTTCTTTCCAACCTTAATGATTCTGGTATTCTCTGGATATCAGAGCGGGAAGTCCATTTAAAACTGGATTCTCTTCCATTCCCAACCAGGATGGAAATAAGACAGGGAAAAGTCTTCTAACCTGGCAATGTCACCAACTTTCTGTGAGATTAAAATTACTCTGCCAGCCCTGGAAATGCCACCAGTCCCAGAAGACATTTCCTCTTAGAAAGAGGACTGCCTGGCAAGACTTCATGGACAATGAGCAGACGTTTAGGCCTCAGAGCTCCTTCCCCAGCAAGATTTCAACCAGTTTGTATTCACCTGGCATTTTTGGGGGGAATTTTGTCATGGATTGTGCAGTTTGCCATGGTACATTTAAGGGCATGGGACCAGTTCAGTATAGACCCTCCTGCAGAGAAATAACCCTTAAATCCCAGCTTTTGGTGTCCTTGGGATCTGTCCAGATAGTTCTGGGGGAACTGGGGCTCCTGGGTTCCTCATTGGCTTTGGGAAAAGGGTGTATGGAGCTTGTGTATGGAGCTCTTCTCCTTGTTACAAGTCCGCTGTCACAGCCTTATCTCCTCTCCTCCCCCTTCACCATCACTCCTTGTCCATAACATTCCCATAAATCCTTTCCAGGTGCCTGATCTTCTCCGCATTGTACCTCTTTTTCCAACCTCTCTCCCCAGATTTCCTCTCAGTCTGCTCGGAACTTCTACAGCCAACATTTCCATGGGGGTGTGAGCTCCCTTCTGAGGGCAGGATCATCACCCTGGGAACATGATCCCAGTCAATAACTATTGACTGATAAACCAACAATACATCCCAGTGCCAGCCTGTCGATTTCTGGGATTGATTTATCTGCCCCTCTTCCCTGATTTACAGGCCGGGATGGGAGGCTCAGGACAGCCAGGCTGCTCCTCTCCATCACTCGTGGATTCAGCTGCTGATGATCTTTGATTCCAGAGGGGAATGACAGAGGTGTTTGTGATCGGAGGGAATCCAGGGAACTGGATGAGCTCAGAGGTGCAGATTCCCCAAGGGCTTCAGTTGGGTCTCTGGTAGCACCAGGTTGGTTTTCTTCTCCTTCTGGCTTGTGGTGAGGGCTGGAATTTCCAAAAGAGTTGCATTTCCAGGGAGCTCCTCACCGATCTTGATGGTGGACTAAGGCTTCCATCATTTACTGGGCGTGGAATCCCTGGAGGATACGGAACGGCTGCTATTCCAGGTGATAAGAAATTCCCTGCTTCCCTTCCAGTGATGATGGTGAGGACAGAAATCCTAATCTTTGGGGTCTGACAGGGTGGAAAACCCCAGATCACTCCCCAAGCCAGGATGGGAACAATTTATTACCAGAGCATCAGAACTATGTGGATAAACTTCTGTCCCTTGGCATCCCATGGGAAAATTTTCATGGTCTCCACTTCTGTCCCTGAAGGTCTTTCACATTCCTCTCCTGCAGGGTCACAAGCACTGGGAATTTGGGTTGTGAATTTTGGTTGTAAATTCCTTTTAAAAGAGCCTAAAAAGAGGGATTGAAGGATGGATGGATCCCTGGAAACATTCAAGGCCAGGCTGGATGGAGAGAACTTCAGGAGAGAATTTCCTGAGTTTTGGGACAGAAATATCCAGACTCAATTCCCTATTCACACAGCAAATGGGCCAGTCAGGCTGCCTGACAAGGGAATGCAATCCCATTTTAGGAATTGCTCCAGGATTTTCCGTGAGCATGTGATGCCGCGATGTTAAATACCCACAATGCTGGGTAAGTGAATTGCGAGTATCTCAAAGTTGCATGGGATTAACTCTGAACTAAATCCCTGGAAAACCACATGGCTGCTGATATTTCAGTTGATCCCTGTTTTCCAGGCAGGTTTCTGCTCCGAAATTCCGGGCTCAGATGGTCATGGTTGTGGCTGAAGAGCTAGGGAGAATTCTACTCATCATCATCATCTTTATCAAGAATGATTTGTCTTTTGAGCCTTTCCCACCTTTCTTCCCTCCCTTAAAAATTTCCCTTTAAACTGTTACATCCTAGAAATATCCCTGTTGTCTCTCCTCTCCAAGCAGGTTTTGTCTGGACTTTTCCTTTGCTTCTGGTCTCATGGAACAGCAGAAGGAACCTGAGGCAGGTACAGATGTTGTGCTGGAGAAATTCCAGAGGAGACCACTAATTCGATCACAGAATTGGAGCATCTCTCCTATGGAGCCAGGCTGAGAGAGTCGGGAATGTCCAGCCTGGGGAAGGGGAGGTTCCAGAAAGACCTTAGAGCCATTTCCAGTGCCTAAAGGAGCTCCAAGAGAGCTGGAGGGGAACTTTGGAAAAGGGAGGGAGGAACAGGACAAGGGGGGATGGTTTCAAACTGCCAGAGGGCAGGGTTGGATGGGATATTGGGAAGGAATTCTTCCCTGGGAGGGTGGGGAGGCCCCAGAATGAAATTCCCACAGAAGCTGTGGTTGTCCCATCCCTGGAAGTGTCCAAGGCCAGGTTGGACAGGGCTTGGAGTAACCTGGGATAGAGATGGGTAACTCACGGCAGGGAGTGGAACAAGATGATCTTTGTGGTCCCTTCTCACTGAAACCATTCCAGGATTACATGTGGAGTAACAAGAACATCAGGGGAGGTTGAAAATGTTTGAGTGAACATGAAGAATCCATGAGTTTTCCACAATCCAGCAGCACAGGAGTGTGAGATGCAGCTTCCCAGGTTTCCTGGACAGCTTCAATCCCTGCCTTTGCCTGGTTCCAGAGCAGACTTGCTCCTTCCCTGAGTGCAGAGCTTGGATTGCAACCACTGGAGAAGGAAATATTCCCAGGTCTC
Source organism: Grantiella picta (assembly GCA_013397955.1). Classification (NCBI taxonomy): domain Eukaryota; kingdom Metazoa; phylum Chordata; class Aves; order Passeriformes; family Meliphagidae; genus Grantiella; species Grantiella picta. The sequence goes on from VZRM01006578.1 coordinate 59,229, forward strand.
ATTTCTCCCATGCATTATTTCCCATGTGTTTATGATCTCCCTGATCTGAAAACAGAATTATTCCTTGTCCCTTAAGTTTTCCAGTGCTCTTTGTTCCAGCACCTCTACAAACACATGTTGTTTCCTCTTCCCAATCTTTCCATCAGGTAAATTGGGTTTTTCCAGAGAAGGTTCAGCCAGGAGTTCCTCTCTCACTGCCTTATACTTTAAAAAAAAAAAAAAAAAAAAGGCAGTTTAAGGCTTTCTCACAATGCAGCATTGCATTTTCCTGCCTGGCAGTGCACAGGACCAGGTTGGGAAGAAAGAGAAAGGGAGGAGAAAAAGGGATTGGAGACAGAGGGAAAACTGGTGCTGATCCTGGGGGAAGGAGAGAGGTGGATTTTCAGGAAAGAGGTGAGATCCTGGAATAGCAGCTGATACCAAACACAGCTTATTCCTTCTTCAGGCGCAGGAGCAATCCTGGTTCTGCAGGGATCTGGTGTCTCCAAAGCAAACACTTTGCAGGAATTTTCCCCTCCCATTTCTCCAGCCTTAAAAATCCTTCTCTAAGCATCCCTGGGACAGACACACAGCACCATCCCTTCATTATAGGTTCATTCCCTCCCTCCCTCAGCCCCTGTCTTGCTCCCTCCCCATTCCTGCTTCAATCATTCCCCAAATCAGCTCTTCGGGAATCCAGGCTGCTCATGGTTGGTCACTGCCCTTGTCTCCTTTTAATTGGAGCTTTAATCTCCCGTCATTGTGATGATGGGATGGGTTTCTCCAGGCACTTTGGGAATGTTTAACTGCCCGTGCCCTCCACAGCCCATTAGACACAAAATCTGCCAACTGCTCAAATTAGTTGGGAAAAAGTTTAGCACAGGGAATTAGTGCAGATATGGGGGCAGGGGGGACAACATTCCTGGGTTTTCTCCCTACCATGGTGGTCCCAGAGGGATGCAAAATCTGGAGGTTCCCTTTGCAGGTCTTGGGAAAAGGAGCAAATAAAGAAAATGGGCGTTGGAAGCAGGGTGACTCAGGATTCCTGGGACCTACTCTGTGTTCTTAGGGGATTTGGGATTTAGGAATTATCTCTGGGAGAAAATGTCCAGGCACCAGGCAGGTATGAGGGGTGTGGATGAGAGGGTGGGATGTGGGAGCAGCAAACCAGGTTTTCACCAGAAATCCATCAGTGAAGTTCTTTCTCCACATGACCTCTCAAGGGGTCTCATCATGACCCTTTCGCTGGTGGTCTCAGAGAAGAATCATGGAATTATTCAGGTTGGAAAAGACCTTTGAGATCATTGAGTCCAACCATTAACCCAGCACTGTCAAGGCCACCATTAAGCCAGGTCCCCAAGTGCCACATCCAATCCCTCCAGGGATGGTGACTCCATCATTTCTCTGGGCAGCTGTGCCAGGGCTGGACAACCATTTTCATGAAGAAATTTTTCCTAATATCCAAGGTAAACCTCTCCTGGTGAAAATTGAGGTCATTTCCTCTCATCCTGTCCCTTGCTCCTGGGGAGCAGAGCCCAACACCCACCTGGCTGCACCCTCCTGGCAGGGAGTTGTGGAGAGACCGAAGGTCCCCCTGAGCCTCCTTTTCTTCAACTCCAGCTCCCTCAGCCACTCCTGGTGCTCCAGACCCTTCCCAGCTCCTTTTCTTTCTCCGGACACACTCCAGCCTCTCAATGTCTTAGTTGTCATGAAGGGACCCTAAACTGACCCCAGGACTGGAGGTGGCCAGAAATGCCAGCACAGGGGGTCAAACACTGCCCTGATCCTGTAGCCACACCATGGCTGGGACAAGCCAGGTGCTCTTGGCCTCCTTGGCCACCTGGGCACACCTAGGCTCATGTTCAACCTGCATTCCCAATTTTCCAATAGGAAGTTTTCCAGCCGCTATTCCCCAAGTCTGAGGCAGTCAATGGGATTGTTGTGATTCAGTGCATGATCCATCGCTTGGCCTTGTAGAACCTCATCCCATTGTCCTCAGCCCATGGATCCAGCCTGTCCTGATCCCTCTGCAGAGCCTTCCTGCCCTCCAGCAGATCAACGCTCCACTTTGGTGTCATCTGCAGGCTTGAGGGTTCTCTCAATCCCCTCATCCAGATAAATCATTAAGAAATTAAACAAGATTATTCCCAGTATGAACCCTCTGGAACACCACTGGAGACCATCCCCAGCTGGATTTAACTCCATTCCCTGACATTCTGTGGGTACAGCCAGTTTTTTTCCCAGTGAACAGTGTATCCATCCAAGCCATGAACCCAGTTTTTCCAGGAAAATGATGTGGGAAACTGTGGTAAGCACAGACTCTTTCCCATGGGAATTTTTCTCTTCTTCTTCCTGTGTTCTATCAACAAAGATAAAGTTTGGATGTTATTGAAACGGTCTCTGGAAAGATAGGCAGTTCAAGCCTGGCCAATCGGCCTAGGGGGAAGTTTTGAGCTGACCCAATCCGGACGATCTTTGAAAGTCTATATAAGTTTTAGAAATTAAAAAATAAAATTCAGAATTTTGCCACATCTGACCGGCTTGGTTCTTCACTCCGCTAGCGGTTCAACAGCGACAGGAAACAGCATCAAAAGCTTTACTAAAGTCGAGGCAGACGCATCCACGGTCTTTCCCTAATCCACTAAAAAGTTTGGGAAATAATGAGATTCAGGCAGTGAAGAAATTTCCAGATGCATTCGTGGGAATGATCCTTTGAGCAGCAACATCTCCAGGGTGGTTTTGCTGCTCCTTATCAAATCCAAGGAGTGGATATGAAGCTGGGTTTTCTCCTCCAGTTTTCCCAGAATGAAGTTATGAGGTTGGGTGCTCCAAGAATCCCAGAATTAATAAGGTTGGAAAACACCTCCAAGGTCATCAAGTCCAACTTTCGCCATCACCAACAGGAACATTAAATGCCATATCCAGGCATTTCTCAAAAACTTCCAGGGATGGACGCTTTGGTTCACTCTGTCCCAGGCAGATTGAGAGGCAGAACTTCCTAAAAAGCCTACAAATCCACATGGAAAATGGGGATTGTCCCCCTAATATCAGGAATCTCAGCACAGCCCTCCTTAAAACCCTCGCAAAGGGAACAGCTTCCCACGGGAGCACTTTAGGAAGCCAAGCCCTGATCCTGGCAGAAAATCTGACAGCCCTTGGTTTTAATGAGGGAATAATCCAGATGAAAGAATCCCTCCTCACATGCAAAATATTGGAAAAGGGGAAAAAAACCTGTGCTGGTTGTAAACATATCCAATGAATGTCCTATTTTCCCAGGCTCAAAGCTTATTGATTTAAGTCTTCCCCTGGAAGGCTCATCCCATCCCATGTTTTGATGTCCCAGAACAACAGCTTCCAATATCCAGCGTTACTCTGCAGCTTCTCAGAAGGAAAAAAAATTGAATTTTTGATGTGAATTTGAGAAATAGATGGAAAAAAACATTGAATTTTGTTATTATGTCGAAAATATTTTTATTTTTCAAGTGGCTCTGGAGCACGTCTGTTGGGATAAGAGCAGAATCAGAAATCTCAGCTCCAAAGGTGAAAAATATTGGACAATTTAGCAGGGCTGGTCAAGTGAAGTTTTTAGGGGTTTTTTGTTTGTTTGGGTTTTTTTGTGGGTGGGATCTGATTTTTGGGGTTTTTTGTGGGTGGGGTCTGATTTTTGGAGGGGGAGGGTGTTTTGGGGATTTTGGTTTTTTTCTTTCTTTTTTTTATTAAATGATATTTTTTGCAGTTACTGGCAATAAACCTCACACCTGATCTCCTGCTGTTTAGAACATTCCCTCCTGCTCCCAGAAATCCTTAATCTGGATCAAGGTAAGCAGTGTCTGCATGATCAGCATCAGGAGTAAATTCCCACAGGGAAAAGACAGGGAAAAACCAAACTGATTCAACGTTTGGCAAATACTCTTAATTCACTTCCAAATAAATGTATCCAGAGCCATGAGCTGTTCAGCCCACTATGGATTATTCTGCTCCTTCTCCCTCTCCGTCCTCCATGGGTGCACCTGGGACGTTTGTGAGATCATCTTCCACTTGTTCCAGGTGATTTATATTCCCACTGTGGAGCACAGGAATGACAAGGCAGGAAAATCCCCCAGCAGCCTCTTAAACAACTCAATAGAGGGGCCAACGCTTTCGGTTTATTGTTGCCCATAAAATTTTATGGGTTGGAACTCGCTGGGTTTGTTCCACAGAATTAAAAGAAGTGGTTTCTTTATTTTCCTGTTATGTTTTCAAATCTGCACTAATGGAAAAGATCCCAAAGACATGAACCTGATTCCCTTTCTCCACAGGGAGCTGAGCACCAGGATGGAAAAAGCCGGAAGGGAAAGGAATGAAGGAATCCTCTTCCCTTGGAATTCTGCAGGTGAGTTATGGCAAACCCCAAAGATGTGGGGCCAAATTTACATTCGTGGCTCAAGAAGAGGTCACAGCTTCTGGAGTTTTCCAGGGAAAGATGCCAGAGCCAGGGCTGATATCCATGACCAGGTGGAACCCACTGCAGAAACTGGGATAGGTTCTGGCCCCACTGCTTCATTCCAATGCTGGGTTCCACTGTCACCATCCTCGAGGGAGAAAATCCAGGTTGAAATGGAAGAGGATCCAGCCTGACAGAAGGAAAAGCGATTGGATGAGGAAGGTGGTCACACGTTGGAAGAGGCTGTCCAGAGGCCTCTTGCTCTTTTCCAACCTCACTTATCCTAGGATTTTGGAGAGGCAAGCTGGGCTGAGGACAAGGATTGGCTCCGGAAACACCTTCCCTGGATTGCAGTGGCTGCCTGTCCCCAGCACATGCCACTCTTGGAACTGGGAGGACCAGTAAAAACACACTTGGGAGGTGCATAATCCGCAGGCAGGGATCAGATTTCCCATCAGAACTGGATTCACCATCCCTGTTGGGTTCATATCCATGGTGACACATCTGTTTACCTCCATTCCTTCTCCATTCCTCTTCTCCAGAGGGGCTGAACAGAAGGAATAAAGCCTCCATCACTGTGGGCTCTGCTAGGCCATGCTTTGATCTTAAATCACCTGAAGGAGCAACTCCCTGATCCCAGGAAATTCTCCCAGAGCCAGGGGAGATGCTCACCTCTGGCACCATGAAAGGTCACCCCAAAGGCAGCAGAAAAAGGACTAAAACCTTGAATATTCCAGACAAGAACAACCTCCAACTTGTAAACTCCAGAAAACCAGGCGTCTCCCATCACCCACCTTCCATCATACAGAGCTGCCAGAAAACAGAGCTGGAGCAAAGCAAGGAAATTAAACCCAAATTGACTTTGCGGCAACACAAGCCATAAATTGTGGTTACTGTGGCCAGGGCTTGGCATTATCCGAGCGCCAATCCATCTTTTCCTTTGATTAAACATCCCATGCTAATTCCGTTTCCAAAGGCCAAGTTTATTTCCACAGAATCCAATCCCCTCCCTGGCTAATCCATTCCCATCTCCCAGCTGAAAAATGCAGCCCCAAGATCTGACACTGAGATGTTCCTGGCAGGAATGTGGCATCACTGGGAAATTCCTGTGGAGTGGGCAGAACGGAATAAATCCCAGCATTTCCTACATTCTGACTCGCTCAGGGATGGGTTTTTCCTGCTGGATTAGCTGAGTGTTGCCCCCCTCACATTTCCACCACCTCCACAGAGCTTCTTTGCTTTGATTTAAGGGTATCCATACAGATCGGAATATAATCCCAGTTTTGTACACCTGCCCATCCTCACGTGGTCCCAGAATTCCTGATGTCTCTTGGCCAGCCTGGCCCGGCAGCAAAGGATCCTTCTCCAAGCTTGTCCTCCAAGGAAAGCAGATCCCTGTGGCATTTCTAAACCACTGCTCGTTGTTGTTTATTTTTTACATCCCAGTTTCAACCTGAGTCCCTCCTTCTGAGTATTTCTTGAGAAACTGAAGGCAACACAAAGCCATTTTCAAGCCTGGCTGTGGGCACAGGGATATTTCTTTTCTATTGGAAAATTAGATAACAGAGGATGTGTGATGCCACCAGAGCGCAAAACTTTCCCTCCATCTCTTTCTCCTCCCTTTTGGGTGGCAAGAAGGGAACGAATTTTTCCTGGGAAGGGGTGAACACGGCTGCCACATTCACCCTCAAGGTCCCACTATGCCACCACCTCCACAATGGAGCAGGAGCTCTCCCATTCCTGCCCCAAAATCACCCCTCGCAAGCCAGCCGGGATCGCACAGCCGCAAATTTTCCCGCTGCAATCCACGCCTGGCTTCTCCATTAATCCTCCCACTCTCCTCAATACCTGGGCTCGTCCGGGTGCCTGAGAGGATTTGGAAAAGGCAGGGGAAATATAATTAGACGAGATGTTGCCCTCGGAGTCAGAGCCGGGGCCGGCTCATTGAAGGGCAGCGGTCAGCAGAAGGAGCGGAGAGGAGTCAATTTCGCACGGATAACGGAGCCGTTCCGGCTGATTAGGGATTTGATGAGGGAAGGGGTTTGATTTTGGTGGAGTGACAGAAGCCTTACGGTCAGTTGAGATCTTGTTTAAGGAGGGCAAGCGGATCTGGACTGGGGATGACAGATAGGGAGACAGGGATGAGCGGGACAAATTGGCCTGGTTTCCTCCTGTTTTCCTTCTTGTTGTCCCTGACCTCATCCATACAGGGCTGGGCACTAGCAGGGAAAGGCAGCCAGGAATGCTGCCAGGAGCTCGAGGAACGGAAAGAGGGAAAACAGCAGAGATAAAGAACTGGAGAACGCAGGAAAGACAGGCAGAGTTTCAGTGGGATCATCCCTGGGATAATGTCTCAGCCTCAGCCATTCCCACATTCTGGCTACATCACCTCCACCTTCATCCCAAAACTCTCTGTGGACCACAGAAGCGAGCAGAGGTGGAAAAAGAGACATAATCTCACATATTTATCCAAACTTCCCCTTCCTGGTTATTGCTCTGGGAATTGCCTTTGGGGAATGGGAATGGGAATGGGAATGGGAATGGGAATGGGAATGGGAATGGGAATGTATCGACTGTTGCATGTACACCCTGCTCCTGTCTCCTCTGGGATCAAAGCACGACAGTGTAGAATCAAAGAATCATGGAGTGGTTTGCGTAGGAAGGGACCTGAAAAATCATCTTGTTCCAACCCCCTGCCATGGACAGGGACACCTTCCACTATCCCAGGTTGCTCCAAGCCCTGTCCACCCTGGCCTTGGACACTTCCAGGGATCTAGCGGCAGCCACAGCTTCTCTGGGAATTCCATCCCAGGGCATCACCACCCTCCCAGGGAAGAATTCCTTCCCAATATCCCATCTAACCCTGCCTTGTGGCAGTTTGAAGCCATTCCCCCTTGTCCTGCCTCTCCATCCCTTGTCTCAAGTCCCAAATTTTCACCTGGGAGTGTCAAACTGCCCCGTTGACTCTGATTCCACCCTAAAATATCCCACCCTCATTCCCTCTGGAGGCTGGACTAGAGCCAGGGAGAGGAGGCTTAATGGGATACCAGGTCTTCATTCCAGTGGTGGAGAGCGATGGAGAGATTTAGACACAACCTGGAATTTTATGTGAGCCTTGAGATGACAACATGTCATGAACAAGGTCACACCTTTGGTGCAGGTAATTAATCTGAACTGTTAATTGTAGCTGTTATAATGAGAGGATTCTTGCCCTCATTTGGTTGCACAGGTAAGAGACAAATTCAGGCAGCTGGGAAACTCGGATCAGGCAGAGCTGCTGGAAATCCAGCCCCAACTCCATTTTCTGTCATCACAGGAGGATTAAGTGACTTTCCCAGGTGCTCCAAGTGTCACATCCAATCTCCTAAGCCCCCACTGATTCCACAGTCACGGGACAAGCCCTCCTCCTTTAGCAGGAAACCCAGCAGCACCTGAGAAGGGAAACTGAGATGTGGAAAACTGGGAAATGGGGTTGACTTTGCCTTGTCAGGGAGGGAACCCTGTCCTGGATGTAATTTCAATTTTACCAAGTGTTAAGGAATTTCGACCAGGAAGAGGGTTCTGAACTGTAACACCCTGTAAATCACTCTCGTGAGGATGAGGATGCTCAGGGATGGAGGCCACCCCACCTGCAGGAAAAGAACAGCCTCCAACGACCCAGAAAAGCAAAATCCTCACAGCTCTGGTGCTCTAATCCTCACTCTCCTGCATCCAACGGTGCTGAAATGAGGCTGGAAAAGAGGTTCAGCCTGGAAGTCAGCAGGAGTTCAGCGCTCAGAAAGAAAGGAATTGCAATCTCCAGCCAGAATCCAAAGGAGTGAAACGTTCCGTGTTAATAAACAAAATGAAAGGGGAAGTTAAACTCATCCTTCTCCCTCTTGTCCTTGTGATGGGTTTGGCTTTCAGTTCTCCTTGACAATCCCTAAAAATTAACCCCAGGAGTTGTACAATTGTCGGCTGTGAGCGAGGCAATCAAAGCCTTTCAAATCCATGTTTTGTCAACAAAAATACAGGAAGGTATTTCCATGAAAATTCCCCCAAAATATTGGCCCTTTTTCCCCTGCAAAGCTCGGAATCTCATTTTATATCAGCTCTGAAGTTCTTTTTTATCTGTCATCATCTCTTGAAATGATAAGAATTAATCTCAGTAGGGAGTTATTTCTTCGCTTCTCTTGCAGCTCAAAATAGAAAACACCTCTTTTTCCCCCCCCCCTTAATTTGAAATAAGTTTAATTTCATCAGGGAAAATTCATCACTGGAACAGAGAGATCAAATCTTGCCTCAGAATAAAGCAGGGAGCTCTCACCTGGTTCCTGCTGCCCACCAGCTTCCAAAGGCAGCTCCAATATAATTAAATAACAATAATCCCAAAGATACAAAGCCTGGAATTCTGCTTAAAGCTGTTCCACCTCCATTCCAGATACCTGACTGAGACTGCAGGTGATTTATTTATTATATCTTTGATTAATTAGCTCAGGAAGGATTCTAGCAACCTTTCCCTGCTTTTTCCAGAAGCTCTATCCAAAGCCTACTTAAGCCACTGTAATAAAATCTTTTGCCTTCAGATAAATCCATGGGCACGTGCCAAGGGTTAATTTTTGTTTCAGCTCCTGCTGGTGCTGCTCCATTGTTATCCCTGGTGACTTCCCTGGATTTATTCCAGATTATCCAAAATGAGCCAGCCCCGGGAACACTCACCTGGATGAGGAGGAGATATTTTCAGTCACCTTCCTTCAGACACAATCTCTTTTCTGGAGTAACATTCTCATGTTCCCCACTTTTCCCAGGATGGGAAAACCCTGGAAATTAATTCTGGGGGGGAATATGGGAAGGGAGGGGAGCTCTAAGGAACAGAACTCCCCCAAAGATGTCACACTGGAGCAGAGTGGTTTGGCTGGCACAAAATGCCACCTCCCGATCCCGAGGGGGCTGGCATCCCTCCAGAGCCGTGATCTCATTCCCAGCCCCTTCCCAGAACTACCCCGTCTGATTCCCAAATCTGCCTCCATGAAGGCATCTCCCTCTTTCCTGAAATTAAAAATTTCGGGACAATTGCACCCAGACATCCCAGGGGTGGCACATGTGGCTCATCCCACTCGATGCATCCCCATTTCCCCATTCCATCACCTTTCCTCTTTTCTTGCAGCTGAAAAAGAAGGATAACAAATATTGATGCCTTCTGGGTGGCAATTTGGGGATGGAAAAAAGGGACTTTATCTAATTTTTATTGGTAGAAAAGGAAGAGAAACCCCCTCATCCCTCCCGCGCTACGGAACAGGGATGGGAGCCAAGCTTTTTCCAAGAGGAAATTGCCCCTCCCACCCCAATCCCTGGGAAACCTTTAATAAACATCTCCGCCAACTTTGAGGCCTTGTCCAATCTTGACAAATTGGAGTGGAACAAATCCTGTTTGGTTGTAATGCAGCGATTTGAGGGAAGATGGATCCGGGGGAAGATGGAACCGAGGGAGATGGGAGGTCCTGCGGAGCCGTTTAACATCTTTTGGTTGGGGAAGCACAGCTGGAAAAATATCCCCCTGCATGGGAAGGGACAGGACAGGATCCCATTGGAATGCTGGAAGGGGTTTAGGGACATTCCTGCCCGGAATGACATCTACATTCCCAAAAAGATGCATCCATGTGGGCAGATCTCATCTCCCCAGGGAACGGTGTGGTGGTGGAAATTCCTTCCCCAATCCATCGCTTGAGGAATTAATTCCACCCTCCCTCCATTTATTTGTAAACCCAGCCATCCCAAGGAGATTCCTGGAGTGGGGAGAGGTGTTTCCATTAGCTGCTGATCCTCTCTTTTTCAGGAGAGTAAGCATCCATCAGGTGGCAAAATTATCCCTGATAATTATATGTATATAAATATAATATACTTGATTTGGTACCAGGATCTTGTCCCCCCAGCTGGGAACTTGGGGATATCGGGAATCTACTGCTGGGTTCACTCATTTCTTGTCCCAAAAAATCATGAATTTGGGAAGAGGGGGAAGAAATTCGGCATTACCATATACACGATAATATCCCAATAAGGCTGGAATTTGATTTTTGGCAATTAAAAAAGACCCATGGATTTCAGGAATGGGATAATTCCACTTTAAAACACTCCCAGAATTGCACTTGCAACAGCCTCCCGCATCCAGGTATAACCTATTTGTCGGGAACTGAATTGCAGAGCAAAGAAAAGAAAATCCCAAAATGTACCACCTCAGGAATTTGATGAGGAATAAGCTGGTTTAGTAAATCTAGGACTGAAAATATATCAAGAAAGAGATACTTTGGAATTACTTGGGTCACACTTTCAAATTCCCTCTCCTGCTTCATCCCAAATCAAGATATTCGTATTTCTTTTTATAGAAAAGACATGGAGAAATAGCAATATATTTATAAATATATTTTAGGTGTATATATATATTTATAAAAATACGTGGAATTTTTATGAAAGGCACAATCCTAAAAATATCCCTCAAGCCATCCCTGCTTTGATGTTTCTGTCCATTGAAATGTCCTGAAAATCATAAAATCAAAATGAACCTTCCTGACTCATGAAAAAGCCATAAAAAGCTAGGTTTTCCCTAATTTCTATCAAGCTGCACTATCCCAATGGAAATCTCCCTCTTGAACATGCTCTATAAGCTCTGATTAATTAATGCAAATTATATTTATTTTTTGTTACTTATTTAATGTTATTAACTTTGTGTCATTTTTTTAATTTGTTTAAGATTGGTTTTCCACAAGGGAAGAGTGGAACAGGACACATCCAGGTGGTTTTTCATGAAAATCCTTAAATCAGGATCATCTGGCCAAATTTTGGCATTATTAGACCTAAACAAATGTTAAAAAATCTATAAATATTTATAGATAAATACAAATATCATTAATATGTCTAAGACCAGGATTTACGTCCTCATTTTGCCTATCCCATTAGGAAGAAAGAAAATTAGCAGGAAAACCTCTTAACTCCTAATTTACACAATTCATTTTCCCCTAATTTTTAGGACATGGAGAATACACAAATCTTATGTCTCANAGGAATAAGCTGGTTTAGTAAATCTAGGACTGAAAATATATCAAGAAAGAGATACTTTGGAATTAGGCTGGGTCACACTTTCAAATTCCCTTTTCTGCCTCATCCCAAATCAAGATATTTGTATTTCTTTTTATAGGAAAGACATGGAGAAACAGCAATGTATTTATAAATATATTTTAGGTGTATATATATATTTATAAAAATACGTGGAATTTTTATGAAAGGCACAATCCTAAAAATATCCCTCAAGCCATCCCTGCTTTGATGTTTCTGTCCATTGAAATGTCCTGAAAATCATAAAATCAAAATGAACCTTCCTGACTCATGAAAAAGCCATAAAAAGCTGGGTTTTCCCTAAATTCTATCAAGCTGCACTATCCCAATGGAAATCTCCCACTTGAACATGCTCTATAAGCTCTGATTAATTAATGCAAATTATATTTATTTTTTGTTACTTATTTAATGTTATTAACTTTGTGTCATTTTTTTAATTTGTTTAAGATTGGTTTTCCACAAGGGAAGAGTGGAACAGGACACATCCAGGTGGTTTTTCATGAAAATCCTTAAATCATCTGGCCAAATTTTGGCATTATTCGACCTAAACAGATGTTTAAAAACTATAAATATATATAGATAAATACAAATATCATTAATATGTCTAAGACCAGGATTTACGTCCTCATTTTGCCTATCCCATTAGGAAGAAAGAAAATTAGCAGGAAAACCTCTTAACTCCTAATTTACACAATTCATTTTCCCCTAATTTTTAGGACATGGAGAATACACAAATCTTATGTCTCATCCCCAAAATTTTTGGTCGTGGATATTTTCAGGAAAGAATATATGGAACTTGGAAACACAATTATTCCACCCAAAACAGGGCCAAAATCCCATCATTTGGAGTAAAAATGGGATGAAAAACACTACTTGATGGGGCATATTCCATGTTTTTAAGAATACAAGGGATGAAAGATGAGATAAAGGATTAGAGGCTTTGTACTCTGTGTCCTTTGAGCCAAGAAATTTAGGGAATTCCGTAAAAAGATCTCCCAGGGGAATGCCAAAGTCCACCTCTATCAGGCTGTAATCCTGAAACACTTTTGTGTTCCCAATAACATGGGACTCCAAGATTATTTCCAGATTTCCAGCTGCACTTCCAACACCCATTTTTGGTCTCCATGATCCTCTGGTTTTAAACATTCCCAAAGAAAATCAAAGTTGGAATAAAGACTCATGGCACCCTACCCAGGTACTGAACTTGGCCTGGTTTTCCTTGGGTGACTCCAAGTGGGATTCTCACTTCCATCCCCCTGGGAATGTTCCAATCCTCATGTCGCAAAAAAAAAAAAGAATTGCAAATCCATACCAAATATTCCTTCATATCCTAAATGTATTTTCTCTCTCTTCCCAATCCTGCCACTCACGTAAACAAACTTGAGATCCTGAAGGATCTCTTGGGCATTGGTTGCTTGAGGAACTGGGATACAAACACTCAAATTCCCTAAGGCAAACTTCCCTAAAATAATTCAGAAAGCCAGTGGCAGGGCCAGGACTTGATTCCAGATCCCAGCTGAAGATCCTCCTTCAGCCGCACAATCCAAATTCTTTTCTTGACTCCCTGTGAAAATCCCTGTCCTGGTTTTGGATAAAAAGAGACAAATTTTTTTGCCATGGATCATGGGGATAAACCAGGAAGTTCAAGGATTCAGGACAGGTTAATGCTTTCCAGAAAAAAAAAAAAAAAGAGGATTTGAGCATTGGGAATTAGAGGACTGGAAACCAGATAGAGCAGGAAAAGTGGATGAACTCAGGGAATTTCATATGTAAATATGAGCTATCAGGCGTCCCAAATATCCATTGGAATTCCTGTTTTTTCTGAGCAGGGAATGCAGGAATGAGCACTGGCTGAGGAATGAGGAGACACCTGAGTTTGGGCTGCAGTGATGGATGAACTGCAGGAATGTGTGGAAAATGGGAGCAAAGGCTGGGAAACCTTGGCCATGCTGAAACAAAGCCCAGCACAACCCTGCTCATCCCCATCTCAGAATCCATAAATCTCCAGAGCCATGGATTTGTCTGGAGAGGGAAGGGAACTGCACTTTATTCCTAGTCCCAGCGCTTTTGATGAGCCGCGGTATTGCCCTTCATACTCCTCCAGTCTCAATAAACCTGGCTAATTAGCATCCTGACCACTCAATTAATTAGGCAGGACACTTAATTATGACAAACTCCATTATCTGCTGGAGCCCGGAGTCCGATGGACATCAGCGTCGGGATATGTTCGGTAACAATTTGATTCGAGAGGGAGTTTATTGACCAGAAAAGACAGATGAGGAGATTAAAATCATCAGGAGAAGCTGCTCCGAGCCGTGGGCTCGGGTTATAAAGACATCCAGGATCCCAAATGAGTCGCTCTATCCTCATTAAGAGCCACGGCAGGAATGGGAAGATTTTGAGAAGGGAGAGGCAACCAAGGTCTGAGAGGGTCCCAAATAAAATGTGACACGGAGGGTTTGGGTTTTCTCTCAGCCAGGATCCTGCTCTTTCCAAAGGAAAAGCTCAGAGTGGAAAAAGGCTTCACTAGGTTCAAGCATCCCTCGGGAAGCATCCCTCCTTTTCCCAAAAGCATATCTGTCCCAAATTCCAGCATCCCAAATAGGGGCACATGTGATCCTTCTTCTCTGATAAGGTGACTTTTAAAGGATGAGGGGAAAGCTGTGCAATGTACCTGGATTTTAGGAATGCCTTTGATGCATTTCCCACAATATTCCCACTGGAGAAACACACTGGAGCGTGTCCCAATGAGGGAATGGAGATGAGGAATTGTTTGGAGCACCAGGAGCAGCTGAGGGAGCTGGGGGGGCTCAGCCTGGAGAAAAGGAGGCTCAGGGGGAACCTTCTGGTTCCCTAAATTCCCTAACAGGAGGGTGGCGCCAGGTGGGAGTCAGGATCTGCTTCCAGGGGACAAGGGACAGGATGAAAGGAAATGGCCTCAAGTTGCACCAGGGGAGGTTTAGGTTGGATATTAGGAAAAAATTCTCCATGGAAAGGGTGACCCAGCCCTGGCAGAGGCTGCCCAGGGTAGAGGTGGAGTCACCATTCCTGGAGGGATTAAACATCCATGTGGATGTTTAATGTTTTAGTGGTGGCCTTGGCCGTGCTGAGGAATGGTTGGATTTGATCTCAGAGGGCTTTTCCAACCTAAATTATTCCATGATTCTATGATCATTTTCCCCAGAAACAAGAAACGACGGGAATAAGGTTCCTTCCCTTGAATTCAGGGGATGGATTTGCTACCCCAGGATTAGCCCAGAGTCAATTTCTTAATTTTTTCACTCGTCTGTGGAAAGAAATCAGTAAGATGGCCAAAACTGAGAGAGCTGGAACCTAAATTGTGTGATATTCCATAGTCAATATGTCCAGGAATAACACCCATGGCAAATAAAAAAAAAAAAAAAAAAAAAAACCCCAACAAAACCAACCCAAAAAATGCAACAAAAACCCCAAGGAAGCAAATAAACAACACCCCCCAAACAAAACACCCAAATACACAAACAAACAAACAAAAACATGGAAGAAAGAGCTTCCTTGATGTGGGAAAAGGAAAAGAAGGGATTCACTGGGAAATTCAGCATTTCCAGCACAGGTTTGTTTTCCTAGTTTCTCCTGGCTGTGGTGGCCACAAAGGTGGAAGGATCCTACATTTGTGGATTTCCTGCATCTCCCTCAAAACTCTGGAGATTAAAGTTTTCACCCAGATGGGCCTTTCAGCTGAAGAAGCCACCCCAAAATGCTACTTTCCTGGCAGATTGGATGGGATCGTCCTGTTCCAGGATTTAGCTAAATATGGATTTCCCTCAAGATCCAGGAATGGGGTGAGCTCTGTTTATTCACCATTAAGGATTTAATCAATCCCAGTCCCAATCCCAAGACATACCTGAGTTTCTCACCACAGTTCCAGGCCATTCCTAGCCATTTTTAATCCTTTCCCACCTATTCCCACTTCCTTCCCAGGAGATGTTCATCATCCAGATGTCTCAGCCTGGGATGTGCAAGGTGAAAGACTTCCACAGGACAACAAATCAGACTTATCTGAGGAGAGTTTCCCAAAAAACCTGCTGCAGTTTCCCCCAGTTCGTAATTTCTCCCAAATTATGGAAAATTTAAATATAGTCTATTTGATTTTAGGATTTTTTTAATATTTTTTAAGCTTCTTGGGGAATTTTTTGCCATTATTTGACATAACAGAAAAAAAAATCCCCCTTATCAGGAACCTAAAAATCAGGGAAGAAAATTAACTTAATTATTTTTAAAAGTCTTTTCCTTGAGAAAAAGTAGAAAGGGAGAGTGTTCCTATTCATCCCCCAAAAGCAAATACAGATTCCATCCCATTTTCCAGTGATTTGAAATGTGATTTGAAATCCAGAGGGGCTGGCCAAAGGTTCTTCGGATCCTGGAAAATGCCATCTTAAAATATTGGATTTCTTTAAAGTTTTACATTAACTCTGCGTGTCTGGGTTTATTGCTTTTGGCTCTGGGATAATTGTACCATCCCTATAATTTATTTTCCCATAATTACTGATATCCTCTGCCAACTTCCACAGGGTTTTAGGACTGATGCCACAGTCCTGTGGAAGAAGGTGATGATCCCTTCTGTTGTGAATGGCTTGGTCCCATTTGGAAAAACAAATGGCATCCATAATGTTTTCAAAAATTACTCTGGACTGAAGGCAGGGCTGGCTTTAGTCCTGTCAGGAACAAAGGAGCCTTGGTAAAGGCTGCATCCTTCAGCCTTCCCTGAAGGAGAATCTTCCAGTTATGAAGAGTAATGGAGAAGAGGAAGAATAATCATTAATCCAAAGGGAATCCTATTCCAACACAACACATGCCCAGTTTTGAATGGAATTTCAGCCACACACAGGGTCCCCATCCACCTTTTCCCATCAACATCACTAAGGGCAACGACGGAAATAATTGGCATCCAATACCAGTATAAATTCCTATTCAATTCCTATTCAATTCCTGGACTAATGAACAGGTTAGTGTTCAATTCTTGTAAATATTGGTGATTCCCACAGAGCAAGGACTGGGATTTGGGAAGGACTGCTCAGATTCCATTAATGGGATGGGGAAGGCAGATGTGTTTCCAACGCAAACCTCAGCTGCTGCCTCTCCCACGAGGTGTGGATGCGCTGGGGATGCTCCATCCCTGGAAGTGTTCAAGACCAAGTTTGGATGGGGTTTGGAGCAACCTCATCTTGAGCACTTTCCACTATCCCAGGTTGCTCCAAGCCACACCCAACCTGGTCTTGAACACTTCCAGGGATGAAGAGTTGAGTCTGGCCACCTCAAGACATCCAGGCTTGGCAGATGGTTGTCCCAGGTCGAGAGGACACTTGTCAGGTCTAATCCATGCCCAGTCTTTTCCAGGAAGTCTCCAAACCATCAAGACCCCACTCCAAGCTCCAGAACTCCTTGTTTCAGGATTTGTTCCCTAAAAAACAGAGGCAAAACTCAACCACTGGCTCCAAGAACACCACATTTCATTTTCCCTTTATTTATTTCCCACGGATAAGGAAAGGGAGACCAAACAGCTGCTTTAGCTCTGTGAAATGGAGGGAGATGGATGGGCAGAGAGTTGGATCCACACACAGGAGAAAATCCAAGAGTTTCATTCCTCTTAACAGCTAATTTCCAGGAATGAAACCTGGGAGAAAAGGCTGAACTCAGAGGCAATTCCTCAGTGAGAATGAGGCAGAAATCAGGAGATGGGAGGAGGGTTGCTCTTCTCCCAGATTTCTCCACAAAGACATCCGTTGGTCTTTTGTAACTACAAAATTTATCACTCTAAATTTCCCAGAGAACAGAGCTTGGGGAGAAGTTTCTTCCTGAAAAATCTCTTGGAGAAAAAAAAAATGGAGTTTTAATAATATCAAAGCATTTCTCAGCCACATTTCAATTCCATTGAATTTTCAGTGCTTAAGTTGCCTTCCTAATTCCAAGAAATTAAAAATAGAAAGAAATACATTAAAAGAGACATTTTAATTTTGCAGCTGGGAACAGCTCTTGAAATTCATCTCAAACTTAAAAAAAAAAAAAAAAAAGACCAAACTTGCAGCCAACTTGGAGCATTCCTGACTGAAACAAAATATTGCAACCGATTGTTGGGAGCCAATTGCTTGATTGGCCTTCATCATTTTTTTTCCAAGGAGTCAATCTGCTGGAATACATAAAGAAATGTTCATTTCCATCCTGATCCAATTCCAAGGATACTCACAAGCCTGACGGTTTTATATTTTCACTGCTTTAAGAACATAACGGATTCTCTCCCTGTCCAGATTTTCCTGCTGCTCACCCCACAGCTCCACCTCCCACTGGATGATCACATGGATTTGGGAAGGTTGGTTGCATCACTACAAAGAGCATCCAGGTTTATCCCTTCACAAATTTATTCCATCCCCAGCTTCAGCTGATTAAGGTGTTTTTGTCCATAAGGGATTGGAACTGGATAAGCTTTAGGGTCCCTTTCAACCTGAACAATTCTGGAATTTGATGATGACAATGATGATGAGGATGATGATGATTATTATTATTATTATTATTATTATTTCCCCTTCCTTTTCTGTCCTATGAAACTGTTTTTATCTCAATTCCCCAATTTTACCTCTTTTTCCCAATTCTCTCCCTATCCCACTGAATTGAGGGGGATTGAGGGAGTGACAATGTGACATTGATGGGTTAAACCACAATACTTCCAAAGAGACTTCGGCCAACAGCTTCAAATGCAAGATGGAATGTTTCCCAGCTCCCTTCCTCCAGTCAAGGATGCTTTCTACTTGCAGATAACCAGATCATTCCATGCCTCATTTTTCCCTGGAGCACAGTTCTTCATTCTGGCCACAACCAGAGCTTTCCCAGAATTCAGGGCTGGACCACAGCAGGGACACATGGTTTTCCATCAAGGTGCCTTCCAGAGGCTTATCATTCTTGCCAGCAGAGAAAAACCAAAAGGGAAGGATAAGGGAATGAGGCAGGGAGTCTGTGCATGGGCTTATCCCAAGCACATTTGGCTTTTTAAAGGAAGACAAAAGGTGTGGAGCACAAAGCTGATGAGCTGAGAGAGCTGGGAAAAAAAGCCTGGAGGAAAGGAGGCTCAGGAAGGACCTCCTCACTCTACAGTTCCCAGAGAAGAGGGTAGAGCCTGGTGGGCTCTGCTCCCGGAGAAAAAATGGCCTCGAGTTGTGTCATTGCAGGTTTAGGTTGCATATTAGAGGGAAAATTCCTCACTGAAAGGCTCTCCAGCCTGGCAGGAGATTTTAAATCCCAGGAGGGATTTTAAAGCCATATGGATGTGGCATTTGGAGACATGGTTTAGTGGTGGCCTTGGCAGTGCTGGCAGAATTGTTGGACTCAATGGTCTTGGAAGGCTTTTCCAACCTGAAGGATTCTATAATTCCATGACACATCCAAGAGAACCTGCTGGTAGGTGATGGGGAAAAGCACCGAACAGACAATACAGAGATCATTCTGGAGCCTGAAAACTGGGAATATGGGATAGAGAAGGTGAAATTGGGAACTGGTAGGAAAGGGAAGGAAGGGGAAAGGCACAAATTGATGCACTGAAGGAAATCCTACAGAGGCAGAAGGAGCAATAATTTGCTCTGCTGATCATTTGGGAGGGGAGAGGGGCCTGTGGGACCTGGACAGGGATCTTCTCCCTATTTCCCTTCTCTCTCTACCTCCCAGACAATGGAGTGAATTAAGTTTGCCGAGTTCCGTAGGAGGCATCGAGGCGTCAGCTCCAATTACTCACCCTCTGCATCATAATTACTGCAAATGGTCCATTAAAGGAAAATTATCATCAATATGATTTTATCAGACAGCAGGGAAATGAATAAAGGAAAGCGCTTATTCTCCCATTGTCCTGTTAATAGAGATGTCTTTGAAATGGAGGATTTGAAGGATTCCACCTCTCCCAGGAATGTGGGATGCAGAGGGGAACTTTGGGTGATCGCACACAACAACGTGATACTTATTCTTGGGATGGAAGTGGAAATTCAGATCAGTGCCTTCTTCTATCCAAGAAGTGGATGAGGAATTGGGATTTTTGGGAAAGGTGTCACCTCTGCTCAGGACACCCTCACAGCACCATGCCTTCTTCCCAAGGGATCCAGTGTCACCTTCGGAGCTTTAAACTCAGCACAAAAATATTTTTGGGAGCTGAAGTATAGTTGATGTGGTGGTGTTCAGTTAAAGGTTGGACCTGGAGAGCTTTTCCAGCCCCAATGATTCCATGATTCTATGAATCCAAACCAAAATGCAAACCCAGGTCAAGGCCAGATCATCTTCATCATCCTCACCTTGCTGGGAAGAGGTTTTTCAATGGCTGCATCCAGGACCAGCTATGCTTGGAGAAGATGGAATCAGAGTTCCTTACCATGGAAACATTTTGGTGCTCATCATGCTAAAATTAAGCCACGACCCAAGAAAAACATCAACTAATTCCAGCTCTGGATCAGAAAAGGTGATGGATTTGTGCACTCTTGGACTCTGGGATATTCAGCTTCCACTTCACAGGTGGGAATGGCTGGTTTGGAGGCTGGGAAGCTCAACTTCCACCTTCACAGGTGGGATTTGGAGGTTGAGAAGATCAAGCTTCCCACAGAAGGAGAAAACTTAGACAATTGGATGAGATTTGGCTTCTCTGAGTCACCAAGGGATGTTCTGCATATTCAGATCACCTGAATTAATTCTCTCTGTCCAATTATATTGTTGGGAAATGCCAAGGTTTAAGCAGGGATGGGGATGGAACCCCCCCTGCCAGTGTTGTGGTTGACCTTCAAAAGTGATCAGAAGATACAGTGCAATGAAGGGAAAGGCAGCAGGGTCCTTCCAGAGGAGAAAGCATGGGACACACAGGAAAAAAAATATATTTGGATTTCAAAGTTATTGCAGCAGAGGAATAACGCAAGAAAGGTCAAACCTCTCATTAGGCAGGAGCAAGGGTGAAGCTCCATGAGATCAATTACACTATCTCAGTTCCTTGTGGGATCTCTTGAACCTTCTTCTGGAAGAACAATTTCCAGCTGAACTAATTCTGGATCTGCACATACAGATTTTTTTGAGGAAAACCACACCAAACTTCATCCGGCTTCCAAATCTTTGTGATTCTTGTGCACCCAGATGGATCCAATCCAACAGCAGATGTGTTTTCCAACTCATGTCATGGAGATGTGGATAAAAGGTGTTTTGATGGGATTAAATGGGGTGTCTGCAGTGGAGACACCTCTTTCCCATGGATGGGCAATGAGCTGATCCAGTCAGCAGAGCTGAGGGATTTTTTCCACTCTTCTTAAAGCAAAAAACTCCATCCAAGTGGACAATTTACTCTCAGCTTTGTGGATGGCACAGATTTAAACTCCTGGATGTGCAGGAGCATAAACCTGCCCAGTTGGATGGACACACCTGTGTGACAACTCCCAAAATAAAAGGGATGAATCCCAGCCTTTAAGTGACTGGGAAAAGACCACCTGTGAGCTCCTCAGCTCCAGGAGAGTGACATCCACGTGTTGTGACTCCTGGCTCACTTATAAGAAGGAGATAACCCATTTCAGGAGCAGGTCAACAGATCTAAAGGCTTTCTGCAGCTCCTTCCTCCAAGTTCTGTCACCTCCAAATCACTGAAGTAGGAAAATACCTCCAAGATCTCTTTTAAAGATCATTAAGATTATTTTTAAAGGCCTCTCAGATCTTTACCTGGCCATTCACAGTCCCCTTCTCTCATCTCCCTCTACAAACTTTTCTTTGCATGAGAGGAGATGGGACTTTTGGTCCCAAGTTATCCCAAAACTGTAACATCTTTGTGTGGAAAAGGGGTCAAAACCACACTGGGACCCACTTGAAAGATGAAATGGCACTGGTGGGATCACCTCCGGCACCAGGAGATGTTGTCCACATCCCTAGAGCAGTGACCAGTCCCAGACTGGGATGTCCAGGAACAAGCAGGAGGTGATACCACAATGTAAAAGGCATCACGGAAGAGGAGGTTGGGTGGGAGCAGCCCCAGCTGCAGGACCAAGGAGCATCCTCTGCTTAGTTGCCTCACAAATTCCCATGGAAAAGCAGGAGAAAATCCCACCCTTTCCACACTTCCGAGGTGACCTGCTGGAACAGGGATGAGTTTTGCCTCCTCCAGCACATCGGCGGCCGCAAACCCCGGTGACACGGAATCTTGTAAGGCTTGGTGAGGTGGCCAAACCCTTCCCAGGGCAACCAACCCCACTCTGCAATTCTTCAAGAGTCCCCCATCCCAAGAAATCCTGGGATAGGGCCCGGCAGAGCAAAGGGAGCATCCCGCCGGAGCAGGAATCCGCCTGCAGGGCCAGGTTTGGTAAAGCCGCGCAGAGCTGCCTCGGTCTCAAGGGTAGGAAATAGTCAGGGAAGGGAGTAAAGCGGATCTGCTGCTCTTCATTTCACAGCTGTAGTGGGATTAGCGGAACGAGGGCGCTGGGGTAAAGCTGCCCCTTTTATCTCATTCAAACATGTTGCTAATTCAGCACAGCACCGCAGCCAGGAGCAGCTCCCGGCCTAATCCACTGTAGCATTCTCACCCAGCGTGAAGAAACGAGAATTTTAATCCGCTCCCCACCCCCTCCCCGCCCCATCAGATGCTCCAGCGGGCTCTGCCTGGCCTGACCAGGCATGGGGACCCACTCCACACCTGGAACTGCTTTTCCTGGAGCCTTTGACCAGCTCTCTGGGACTTGGGAGAAGATGGGAGCTGCTGATCCCACCTTCTGTTCCATGAGCTGTCGGTGGTCTCGTGGTGGCCACAGGAGCAAAATATCAAGGGGAAATGAATCTTGAGGGGACTCAACTGCTTTGGGTTGGTCAAAGGATCTTCTCCCAAGTTTAGATAGCAGTGGAGAGGCGATTTTGCTGTAGGAAACATCAAAGCACAACCTAAGGTGCCACAAGGATGGACCTTGGCCCAGCCAGGCCTCCAAACCTGGGAATTTAGGAAGAGAACAAAGGAGCAGGTGACAGGAGATGGATTGGTTGGGTCTC
This sequence comes from Grantiella picta, assembly GCA_013397955.1. Classification (NCBI taxonomy): domain Eukaryota; kingdom Metazoa; phylum Chordata; class Aves; order Passeriformes; family Meliphagidae; genus Grantiella; species Grantiella picta. Next base: position 81,733 of record VZRM01006578.1, read on the forward strand.
ATCACCCCTGTAATGTGGCAGCAGGGTCAGAGCTTCCCTTCCAGGCACTTCTCCTTCTCGTGCAACCAATTGTGAGATGTTCCTTCCTCTGGAAAGAGCCCCTGAACCAACTTCCACCTCAAGAAATGCTACCTGAGATGCCTCCTTGTTGAAAGCCAGACCTTCTGTACTTCCAAACCTTTCAGCCATGCCCTCATTCCAAGGAAATACTCATCCACAGCCCAAGCCCTTGTTTTCACAAATTAATCTCAAACTGAGCCAGTGTGGCCTGATAGGACAAATGACAAAAATGAGGTGGAAGGGGAGATTCTGTCTCACACAATTGTCACATTCCACCAGTGTGGACCAACAGCATGTTCCTCAGGTCTCACTGGACCCAGTCTTAAGCACAGCTTAGTAGAACTCATCTAGGCTAGTGTAAAACCAGTTAGGGACATGAGGGTGTCATGGCACCAGTGGACCCTTCCTGGCAACCAACATCATCTTCAAACAAGGCAGTGACAGCAAAGCCTCCAACATTTATGGACATCAAGATCACATGCACCCTATTCAAGTTCTGTTGGTAATTTTCCCGTATTAATGAAACCTAAACTGTTCTTGTTTCTCCAGCAAATCTTTGGATGTGCCACCAGGTTCCCTTTGAATCACACCTAGTGAACTCCTGGTTCTTTCCCTGCCGTGTAGGAGTTCTCCACATATTCCCTGGATCAAGCCAAGCATGGAGCTGCATTTGGGGTAGCCTGCAGCCCGACAAAACTCATAGAAGGACTTCACAAGGGATATATTTGCTCCCTTTATCTTCTATAGAAAGCAGAAGAAGTTATTTCTGGTGGAATAAAGAAAAAAAAGAGAGATAAAATGGACAAGTGAGAAAAATCAGCATCAGCTGAAAGACCAGTTCAGGAAAAATCACCCAGTTTGGTGTTCAGGAAAACTGGGTTTACCCAGAGGACCTAAAGCAGAGCTGTCCCTCCATGTGAAGGACACAGCAAGGATCCACAACAAGGTGCCATGAAAGAAACAGGAACCCTCATCCTGACTTTGGGCATTCCTGACTGTGGAAGGTGATTTCCCTCATTTTCCATTGAATTCTCACAGAATGTTGTAAAGTACCTCCAAGATCTTCAAGTCCAACCTGTAACCAACCTCCACTTTGTCAGCCAGACCAGAGCACTGCGTTCCTTGAACACCTCCAGGGATGGTGACTCCAACACTTCTCTGGGCAACCCATTCCAATGCCTGATCCACTGCTGCATGAAGGAATCCCTCCTGAACAACTTGTACAACTTGTACAACTTGAGGCTCTGTCCTCTTCCTGGCACTAGTTGCCTGGGAGAAAGTTTGCATCCCTCGGGGATTGATCCAAAGACAGAATCCCAAGGGATAATGCAGCAGGGACATCCCACCTGACTGACCATGGGACATCCCCCATTCCTCTGTGGACTTTTGGGATTGAAGCTAAAAACCTCAGACTCCCCCTCCCTGATCCCAATCCCCTCTGCCTGGTCCAAGGCTCCTCCCTCTCCACAAATTCCCTGAACCTCTTCCAAGTGCTAGGCAATAAAAAGTGCATTATTAACACCCCTCTGTCTCCGCCGCCTCGCTTTCTCTGACGGGCAATGAAACCTCCCTGAATTATCCTCGGCGTGCCTGCGATTTAATTACATTTAAAGTCAATCAAGAGCCTCTGGAGCTGAGTGGCTGTTAAAAGGTTGGAGGGGAGGGGTGGGAGGAGAGGATGGGACAAAGACCCCTCAGAGTTCACACGCTCCAGAGGCACCTCCCATCTCTTTTCTGTCCCCCCTCCCATTCCCCCTCCCTCCTGCCCACCTTCCTGAGCTTCCAGGGGAGCAGCCCCATAGCAAAGTCCCACAGGGAAGCGGGGAGGGAGGTCTGGAGAAAGGCGGGGGATAAGGCAGAGCAGCCGCGTTCCCTGCTCCTGCCTTCCCTGTTCCCTGCCACCTCCACCCCCGTGTCATTGAGGGATGGCACGCGCCGGGGTTTTAATTAGATGGAGGTAATTGCCTCGGTGCAGAAAAACATTGTTCGCGCTGGTGGGAAGCGAGAGGGGCTTCAGGCTTGGCTGCCCCCAGGAACTGGGGGAGGGAGGCTTTCCTTGGATGCTGTTCTGAGGGTGGAGGACCTGGACTGAGTGATGAGATAAACTCATTGTTCCTAAAGGACAAGGGCTTAACCCTTGAACCCCCACATCCCAAATGAGCCTGGATGTGTCCAAAAGCAGGAGGGGAGAGATGCTGCAGCTTTGGGACATGGGCAAGGCTGGCATCTGCCCGGGGTATCCCAGGGCTCTGCTGTGAGTCCTCACTGCGTGTCCTTTGGGGGATTGGGGGGTCGGGAGTGGAGCTCAGAGCACTCCAGGGAGGAAATCAGGCGGCAGAAATTCCCACAAAGTGTCAGCAGATGGGAATGGGAGGATTGTCTCTGGTCCCTCACCCTGGGTGTTGCAACACTCAGCAGAGTCTCCTGGGACAGGACAGAGCATTGCCATGGAGCCAGCATGCCAAAAGAACTTCTAACAAAGGGAAAATGGGGTTTTTTGGATCCCCAGCCTGATCCCTGCTTCCTCTTCTCCCAGTCCTGATGGACAATGCCCTCCTGATCCCTGGAGACACACAGGTGGAGTTCTGGAGGATCACGTTTGGTGGCACGGTGGCATCGCCCACTGCTGCAGAAATCACCCTTGCCTCCACCAGCCGCTGTGTCCTCGATCCACCAGGGTATGGAGCAGCCAGTCCAGGAGAAAACAGTGTCAAATCCCACGCTGACAATTAAGGACAGTGACTGAATACTCCATGCTGTGATCCTGCCTAGTATTCAAATCCAGAGGAGCCACTGCAACCCAAACCCCAGTCCCGGGTGTGTTTCCTCCCGGGAGACTTCCCTGGCAGCAGATTGGAGCTGACTCAGGAGCTGCCCTTTGCCCTGAGCACACAGGGGTCTCTGAAACAAGTGCTTGGAAAACTCCCACAAAGGCTGGCCGTGGTCAAACACCTCCTCCGCTGCTCCGGCAGCTGGGATAAATATTTATGAGGGATGTCAGGGTTGTGTTTCAGGCCACACGCCAAACACAAACCACTTGAGGTTAGCAAGAAACTGCCCCCTTTGGCAAATTATTGGATAAGTGTCCATTACAGGGGCTGACTCCTTCCTCCCAGGCAGCTGGGAGGGGATGCTCTCAGAGACAGGATATTGGATGAGCTCGTGCCATTCCTGCGTTCCTCGATGATTGCTCATAAAATCAGTCATCCCTCAAAAACAGCCCTCCCTTGTCAATATTTAACTGCAGGCTCTGCGGGGGGAGAGGTCATGCCCAGCTTCCTGCTGCTTCCAGTGCCTGCAGAGCAGGTTGTGGGTTTGGATATCCTGATTACAGCCTGGTCAGGATCTCCCCCACCAGCTCCAAAGCCACCTGTGGTGTGGTTGTGGTCACTGCTGGCTCATGCCAGATGTTGGAGCAACATCTGATTGCAGAATTATGGAATGGGTCAGGCTGGAAGAGACTACAGTGAAATCATGTGGTTCCACCTCCCTTCTCCAGCAGGGTCAGCATACAGCACAGGATTGTGTCCGGATGGTTCTGGAATATCCCCCAGACTCCACACCCTCCCAGGGCAATCCAGTGCTTGGTCACTGCACAGGAAAGAAGTTCTTCCTCATGTTCAGGTGGAATTTTCCGGGCATCAGTGCCTGCCTGTTCCTCTGGTGCCATTTCTGGGCTCCACGGAGCAGAGCCTGGTCCCTGCTGTGACCCCACCCTGCAGACACTGACAGACAGGATGAGGTCTCCTCTCATTTTTCCCTTCTCAAGGATGAACAGCCCCAGCTCCCTCGGCCTTTCCTTATCAGAGATGCTCCAGTCCCGTCATCATCCTCTTTGTCCTCCTGTGGAGCTGCTCCAGGAGCTCCATGTCCCTCCTGTCCTGAGGAGCCCAGAACTGGATACAGCAGTCCTGATGTGCCTCACCAGGGCTGAGGAGGCAGCACAGCTGGATGGTGTGAGCTGCTCAATGCCACTGTGGTTTGGGGACATCAGGTGAGGGGACAGCTGCGTGGGCAGGATGCCCTGGGACAACATCTCCCACTCCAGAGCTCCTTTGTCTGGGTCGTTTGAGACAGCCTGGGTCTCCTCAGGACAACCAGAATCCATCAGGATTGGAGCCGAAACGTGGATGTCCATCAGCTGAGCTCCAGCAAGGAGGAGAAGAAGGGAAGGTGGTAAAGTTTAGTCCTTTTTGTCCATCATGGAAGAACCAAACTCTCCCAGGTAAGGATGAGATTAAATATGGAGTTCATTGGCAATAAGGATGAGGGAATCAGGACCAAATGAGGAATGGGGAGGAGAAACCCACTCTGTGCTTAGGAGAAAGATTCAGACTCAGAAAGCCACCATCCAGGTGGAAAGGGGGCCTTGGGGAAACAGGTGGAGGAACAGATCCAACCTCAACCTGCCAGCCTCAGAAGGAGAGAAAGAAGTGGGGAGGGCACATTTCAGTGGCAAAATATCCCATGGGAGTGAATCCATGGCTGACACCAGCCTTGGTCAGAGCAGGTACAAGGTTCAGGGGTCCTAAAAGGGTCTTGTAGGGACAAAGAGGGCAACATTCCCAGTTGTGGGAACACTGATGAAGCTTAACAAGGAATCTGCATGGAAATTCCTCCAAAATCACTGTATGGTGGCGTTGGAAGGAGACAGAGCCAGTGGAATTCTGAGTTTGAAGTTCTGCTCTGTTCTGTGTTATTTTGTCTGTGTGTAAGACTGTGGCCCTGGAGATCTTTCCTATGGATTTAAATGTCTTTCCTTAGTAAAAAGCAGTGGGTCATAAAGTCAGATCTGAATATCCATCCAAAAAATTCATTTGCAACAATAACAGGAGTGATGACCTGGCACTTTCCCGTCTCCACCTGTCAAACCTTCCTGTGCAGGACTGAGCGGATGGATTGAAGATGGTTTGATGGATGTATGGATGGATGAATGGAAAAACTCTCCAGAAATGGATGGAGACAGGATCGATGGTTTCCCAACACGTCCCACCTCCTGTCAGTGCATTTCAGTTCTCAGACAGACCTAAAACATTCAGGGTCCCTAAAGCTTTCCTGCTTGGAAAGGGTGAAAAAACACTGGTGCAATCCCAGGGAGGTGGATCCCATCCCTGGAAAAATTCAAAGTCAGGGTGGATGAGGCTCTGAGCAGCCTGATCTGGTTGAAGATCTCCTCGGTCCTTGCAGGTTGGTTGGACAAGATGGCCTTTGAAGATCTCTTGCAACCCAAATTATTCCAGGATTTTAGGATTCTCTCCCCATCCTGATGTGCGGAACAACAGCAGAGGTGCAGACAAAGCTCAGGAGCTGATCTCTCTTGGAATGGAGAACCATTCCTCTTTCCAGAGGATTCTACTACAAAATTCCTCTTGTACAAATCCTAATTCTAACCCACAGTGTCCCACTCAGAGAGACTCAATATCTCTGAAGATGATCTCTGGTTCTCCAGCTCCTCCACTCCCACTGCAGCAACACAAAGCCACCACTGTGGAAAACCAGGAAGAGAGAGGAAAATACCCAGGAATGGGTGACAGTCCCATCCATAACTATTCGCTCTTTCCTTGGATTCCTACACTAAGTTGATGATGCTGCATCTTTACCAGGCCAAGCATCAATTTTCATTTCCCATATTAATCTAGACCAGGCCACAGAGGGCTGAAGCTGGAATTATCATCTGTATAGTCTAGACAGCACATCCATGAATGTGGGGAAGGGAAAATGAGATCTTCCTCTCCGTGCAGAACAGGAACCTCTTGGAAATCACCCTCACTGAGCTCCTGAGGCCAACTCCATTGGAATAACTACAGAGGGGACACAGATGGGCAAGGGAGAGACAAAAGACAGGGATGGCAAGGCTCTGGGAATGCTTGGACAAATCCCACACATCCATAACAAACCACAGACTGAGCACGCTGCAGTACAGGAAGTGTCATGTGAGAGGAAAAGGACATCTGTCACCTGATATGCCCATCCAGCCATCCCCATCTCATCCCCACTTCCTTCCTCTTCAAGACACCAATTACCCAAATTAAATCTGGTTCCATCCCAGGAGAATTTTTAGCCAGCTTAGAGTATTCCCAGAGTGTTTTTTGTTGACATTTATCCAACACCTTGTCCTAAAGTGCTTTGCAGGGATTGGTTCCAGGTGTCTATCCTTGGAAATTTCAGCTTTTCCAGCAGCCCACAGCAACAAAGCAGATCCAAACGGGCAATAAAAACCATAAACCACAAAAAACTTCCCAAAGAGAAGTTTTGGGGCAGAAAGGTATTAAAATCTATGTGTATCCATGTTTTCCTCGCTTTATCCATCAGCTTGGGATGAAGCCATTGATTCCCAGGTGCTCTTGCAGCTGATGTGGTGTGTAAAACAGGGATGTGATGTGGGAAAGATGGGAAGAAGGAAGGGCTGTGCAGGGGCAGGGATGCTATCCTTGTCCCACAGAGGCTCGATATGAATCCTTCCAGCACTTCCAAAGCTCTGCCAAGCCTCTGGCACAGAGCTCCATCCGCCCGCAGCAGTAATCCAGTAAGTGCTCTTCCGTGTAGTGTTCCTTTGGTTTTCCAGGATCCAAGGGGACTCTGACACACAGCATTTCTCTCCAGCAGTTATTGATCCCCAGCTCTATAAAAATGATTACACTTGACCCAAGGCTGCACTTGCTGGAGCTGGAGAGCAGGAAGAGCCAGGCACGGGCTGTGGAGGGAGGGAAGGAAATTCCACAGGGTGTTGGAAGGTTTATTCAAAGATAAAAGCCGGAGGTCTCTTTCCCTTTGGGCAGGATGGAAACAGGAAAATGCTCACCTGATGGAGACACTCAGTTGTTGCAGGGATTCGAGCTGAGGGTTTAAGGCAATTTTGGCCAAAGGCACCACTTTTTAGGCAGTTCAGGAGCTTTCAGCAATTTGGATAATAATGGAATTGGACATGGTGGGATTGTTGGGGCTGTCCTGTGCAAGGCCAGGAGTTGGACTCAATGATCCCTGCGGGTCGCCCCCAACTCAGGAGATTCCATGATTTTGTGGTAAGAATTCAGAATGTGAACAGGGGAGGATGGAGATGTGGCTGGTGGTGGCCCTGGAGAAGCTTCTGGATTGTAACAATTGCTTCCCACCAGCACTGAAAACCTGGGAAGGATGAGTGAGATGAAACAGGAATCACCATGGAAATCACAGAATCCTTTAGTTTGGAAAAGACCTCTAAGGTCACCGAGTCCAACCACAAATCCATTAAGTGGCAAGGTCAGAATAGCAGCCAGACAGCCCAATCCAAGTGCCCCTCCTTGGGAGGACTCTTTGGAGATCAGGAATGCTTGAGGTCATTGGGACAATGTGAAAGGACAGAGAAACTGGGAGAAAACAGCAGGAAAGCACCAACACAAGCAGGACTTCACTGTGGAATCCACCGGAATGTTGTGAGTGAGGCTCTCTCTCTCCTCCTGCTCCTCCAAGCTCAGCTCTAGGATGATGATCCTGGTCTCCATCAAACCCTTCTGCAGGACTTTCCTTTGGATAAGAGCAGTCTGTGCACTAAACATCGGAGCCCAGATGAAGATGCATCTGGAAAATATGGAATTGGACCTTCTCACAGCCAATTTAGTATCCACAGGCTGTCCTTGGAATTGCAATCCTTTATCCTAAACTAGCGCAAGGTCTTGATGCAAGGCTTCCAGCTAGGAATTTCCAGCAGAAGCCAACAACGAGGAAAAACAAGCCATGGATCAATTTACGGATTCACTACTGGATTTAATCTTGTGGATGGAGATCCATGGAGATCCAGCGTGAGCCCGTGTGCTGTGCCCAAAAACGTGGATCTCTCTCTGCTGGAAAAAAGTGAGAAGCTTGGCTTGCAAAGTATGGAAGATGCTCAGGCAGCTGGGACTATGGATAAAATCTCTGGCACCATATCTGGATGGGGCTGTTCCCAAAAAGCAGTTTGGAGCTGTCCCAAGAGGCCACGTGGATGGAGCCACAGGGATTTGGGATGCAAGGAAGTTTGGCAGCACCAAAATGGGCTGGACTTTCCATGCACTTGGCACCAGGGACAGGGAAAAGGTTGATGAGGGCTGGGGATGGATAACTCCCATCCAGGGAAGAATGAAGGCCGGGAGGAGACAGAGAGACCTGGAATTTGCCTGGAAGTGGGTGAGGCACAGAGGTGTTGAGTCCCCACTTTTCTTCTCACCTGCTCCAAGTCAACCCTCAGAAAAGAGTAGAAGACCTCAGGTCCAACACACTGTCCCAACTGATCCCATCCCAGTTTGACTGGGAAAATGGAGTGGGAATGTACTCTGTGAGGCTCTCGTCTCCCTTAGCCAGCTTCTCCTGCCTGGATACTACCCCGGAGCATGAAAAAAACCCTTCAAACAGAAACTAATCCTTTTGCAAAGGGCCCTGAATTAGGACCTGAAGAAAGAGCCTGGCTCAGAAGTCTGTCCCTTGCCTGGAGCTCCCGAGAAAAAGAGGGAAACAGAGGGATATCACGGAAGCTGATGTTCTGCACTTCTTGGTGCGCCGAGTTGGGGAGGGCTTTGCTTCCAGCACAGGAGGGTTATCAAGGGATTTGCTGCTGTTGCAAAACTTCTGCATGGATTGGGAGGGGGAGGGAAAGGTTTTCCAGCAGTCAGCAGAGCACGATTTAGCATCTGCAGAGGCGAAAATGACCCTTGCGATTCCACTTCCCTCAGGAGACCTGGATTTTAGGTTTCCCTGCTGGAGAGAGAGGCTGCTGGGAGGGGAGGGATGTGGGAATACAAAGAGCCGGTGAGGGGACAGGGAAAAGTCATTATTCTGGAGGGAATTACAGCTGTATGGCACAGCCTGCACAGTGAATCCCAGTCTGAGGATGGGATGTTGGGCACAGTCCGGCAAAAGGAGCCAAGATTGATTCATGTGGTGCTTGGTTTAACCCTGATGAAACTCTGGAATGGGAGGGTCTGGATGATCCTAAAACCTGGAGAAGAGAAGGTTTTGGGGTGACCTAATTGCAGTTTTGCGGGGTTGTTCCCTGACGGAAGATACAAGAAAGATGGAAATATTTGCAAGGGTCTGGAGTGATAGGAAAAGGGGGAATGGCTTCACACTGACAGAGTAGATTTTGATTGGGATATCAGGAAGAAATTCGTCCCTGTGAGGGTGGTGAGGCACTGGAACAGATTCCTCAGAGGAGTTGGGGCTGTTCCATCCCTGGAAATGTCCAAGGCCAGGTTGAACAGGGCTTGGAGCAAACTGGGATAGTGGAAGGTGCCCCTTCCCATGGCAGAGTGGTGGAATTTGATGATCTTTAAGGTCTCTTCCAACCCAAATCTTTCCATGATTCTGTGATTTCTTGGACAACTTAACTGAAGCCACAAGGGTTTGGGATTTGGAACAAGGTGACCCTTAAAAATCCCTTCCAACGCAAATTATTCTATGATTCTACAGAAATCTTATCTCATAGAGGAGGGACCTCTTCAGGAACACAGACATGGAATTATAAGGGAGAAAAGTGGAGTATGGGGTGAGGATAAAAACCTTCAGATTGACAAGAAAGGTCCTTGCAGAGAAACCTCAAAATTAGCACCTCAGGTGGATCCTGTTGAACACAGACAAATCAGGGATGGTGGGGAGAAAAAAGAGTGAAAGGAGGAAACTTCTGGTCTTATTTCCAGGGAATTGTTGTAAAGAGCAGGGTGGGACCCTAGACAGGATTTGTGGGGTTTTTCAGGGAAACCCAGGCTCCAAATCTAACATGTGGCTGACCTGAGGGAGAAAGTTGCTCTGAACATCCTCCAGAGCCCTCCTGGCCATGGATCCAAGCTGCACAAAAACCCCCTTGGTCCTTTCCCAGTGCTGGAGAGGGAAGATGTCCATCCTTCCTGACCTGCTTGGCAGCTCCGTCTCGGCCAGGGCCCCCTGGGGTGCAGGGAGCTGCATGTCAAATGTCCCTTGCCTGTCCCCCAGCTGTTCCTCCCCTCCCGAGGGCACCTCACGCTGGGGCTGTTTGGCTCCCTCGCCCCGAGGGCAGCGCCAGGTCCCCGGGGTGCTGTTAGAAGACACCTTGGCTGGCACCCAGGGCTGACACCTGATGCATCCCCACCTCCTGCCGGGAGCTCAGCCCCCACCCACGGGCTTCCCCCAGGGTTACCAGCGGTCCTGCAGCAGGAGATTCACCGGAGCATGGGGTTATCCCACGGGAAGCACCCCAACTGTGGTGTGTTCGCATCATTCCCACCATTCCTGCACCTCCATAGTGAAGTTGTGCATCCCCAGGGTGGAGAGGGACGAAGGCTTCGAGGTGCAGTTTTAGAGCAGGAAATTTGATGGTCTTATAGGAGTTTTCCAGTTTAAATGATTCCATGATCCGTGCTGGGGCACGGAGCTGCCAGCCACGGAGCTATTTGGCTCGGGAAGGGCTTACGTCATGGAGAGAAGATGCCATGTCTTACCCAGGGGCCTCCCTGCTGGAAGGAGCATCTCCAAATTCCTGGAGGTACAAATTAACCGGCACAGACTGTGCTGGGAAACATAACAAGCCATGAGCTGCAGGGATCCGCTTACACCACCGGGACCTGGCACAGGGAAGTGCGGCGTTCCGGCGGCAGATCCCTCCTCAGGCAGGGGGACAAAGTCTATCAGGCTCCAAACGGGCACAGCCAGAGGTCCCAACACCGAGCTAAGGTTTCATCCTGGAGGGACAGGTGGGGCTGGGATCAGTGGGATTCCACCTGATTGGACCGATCAGCTTCGGAGGCAGGGCTGTGGGATCAGGATAATCGGTCATCCAGAGGGGATGGTCTGGCTGCGTGGGACACTGAGGGTCATCCAGCACTGAGGGGGAGCAAGTCAGAGCTCATCACGTCCCTCTTTATCCTCCTGTCTCCCTGCTTTCTATGCAATGAAATGGTGTAATGGAATGGTAATCATGGAATGGTTTGGAAGGGACCTTAAACATCAGCAAGTTCCAGAACCTTCCTGTGGGTAGGGACACCTTCCATGATCCCAGGTTGCTCCAAGCCCTATCCAACCTCACCTTGGACACTTCCAGGAATGCTGCCTGTCCCTTTCCCAGGCTGTTTGATCTCCTGTCTCACAATCCCTACACACACCAGGTGGCTGCACCATCCTGTATCCCAAATCAAGGATGCACAGACAGCCCTTGGATATCCCTCCTGCCAGAACCGTCACACCTCAGTGCTCTTGTGCCAGTCCTGGAACTCTGCCAGGAGCCACTGCCTCACTTCCAGGACCTGGGACAGCCCCAAATGTCCTTGGCAAACTGGTAGCAGCACCAGTCTTCCTGGCCATTCCCTGTTCCACAGACACTTCTCTGGGAGAAGCAGGGATCCTGACCTAGCCTCTGGAAGCATCCAGCTCCAACACTTTGTAGAATCCAACTGCCTGTTTTTCTTTGTTGAACCATTCCCTTTATTTGGGCTTTTTGGCTTGTCCAGGAAATCCAATCAATAGGGATCCCGAGGCAGACCCTGGCTTTGCATCCTCTTCCTCTCCTGCCGTCCCTCTTTGCCTGACAACCCTGCTGGCATTCCTGGAGACAAAAGTTCGGGAGCTGGAGGGGATCTCCAGCTGTTTTGAGTGTTGTGCCGGTGAGAATGTTGCCTTCCTAGGATGGGAACTGATTCTACAAGGGTGATAACCATTCCTTGAGGGATATGGGGAGCTGCTGATTCAGGAGGAAGATGTGCAGGGGTGGGGGATGCTCTGGAGACAGGCTGGGGAAGACGGGAATGTCCAGCCTGGAGAAGAAAAGGCTCCAGGGAGAACTCAAAGCCCCTTCCAGTGCACCAAGGGACTCCAGGAGAGCTGGATAAGGACTTTGGACAGGGGATGGAGTGACAAGATAAGGGGGAATGGCTTCCCACTGCCAGAGGGCAGGGAGAGATGTGATATTGGGAAGAAATTCTTCTCTGTGAGGGTGGTGAGGTCCTGGATTGGAATTCCCAGAGGAGCTGTGGCTGCCCCATCCCTGGAAGTGTCCAGGGCCATGTTGGATGGGGTTTGGAACAACTTGGTCCCCCTGCAAGAACAGGGATATCTTCAACCAGATCAGGTTGTTCAGAGCTGAGCCCCCACCCCAAATTCCTGGAGACAGAATGTTCTGGCCTGGGCCCAATGAAAAAGAGCACGTGATAGAATTCCACCGCCCAGGAACGTTCTCTCCCGCTGTTGAAATCATCACTCCGGATGCAGCTGTTGGCAGCCACCGACAGGATAAAAAGCAGGCGAATCCTTGCCCTCATATCACATTGGAAGAGGTGCATGATCCCTGCTGTTATTCCCCTTCCCAACCAGTTCATCCCACTTTACTGAGCCTTTCTCAGTTGAAGTGCAGAGATGGAAGTTGGGATGTCCCAAGAGCAGCACTGCAGATCTTTTCATCCCAGAAAGACACCAGCACTGAATGCTCTGGATTGTTCATCTTTCAGCTTCTGGAGCCATGGGAAGATGAAGTTTCCATCTGCATCCTTCCTCAGGAGGAGAGAAGGAAAGGATCAGGCCCAGGTAAAGCCACGGGAAGCTGAGAACTCTCAGCACGAGACACACTGGGACACCAGGGGTTCTGATGGCTCTGCTGGATCTTCCAGGATTTCCACCTTGTGAGGCTGCAGGGAAATGATGGAAATCTTGCTAGGAGTGACCCCTAAAGGCTGCGAGGCTAAAGAAACCCGAAGAGAGGGATTTTCCCAGGAAAACGAGAGTGTGCTTGAGCAGAGGGAGGAGAGGGGAGAAAGCTCCTGGTTTTGTGTGTGTGGCTGTGGCCCTACAGGGATTTGTGTGTGCGTGGGGAGGTTCACGGTGATGCAGGACAAGGATGCAGTTTTCTGGGACAGGGTTGGGTCTGATGGGTTTTTAGAGGATGCTGCTCCTTCTCGTGTGTCAAAGCTCCTTCCTTACCCTGAACGGGACATTCAGAGCCATCAGCAGTGGCAAACAGGGCAGAATTCCATCGGATGTGGCCTTTAAGTCACCTCCAAGGCTGCTCCTGTGCAAAGCTGATTCTCAGGGATCTGGGACCTCCCCGTGTTGCCATCACAGCTGCAGAGTGAAGGGGGAGGATCCACCCTCAGAGATGTTGCTCCTCGATCCTAAGTAGGAAAATCGAAATGCCCCAACCCAGGGATGTTTTTAAACCTCCTCACGGCTCAGGGTAACCCGAGAGGCAGCAAAATTAAAATCACTCATCAAGGACGCTGGCGGGGGGAGATTAATGAACCTCAACCATGACATGTGCTCCCAAAACTGTGAAGTGAGGAACTCATCGCCTGGAGGCTCCAGCTGGGAGAGTCCTGGGAATAAACAAAGCCAAGGAGTCCAGCCAGCCCCAGGGTGCTTCCCATTCCTGCTTAAGAGGGAGTTTGCTCTTTGCTTTCTCCTCTAATCATTCCTCAAAACTTCCTGTTCCTTCCTGGGCGGGATTTTTTATCCAGAGTTGATTTTGGCTCTGTTCCACAAAGTCCCTGTTCCCCCTATCCCTCCCCGATTCATGGGGAATTGTTTTGGGTCCCCAGTGGGAGGAACAAAATTTGTTGCAAAATCTGAGTTTGCCAGAACATGGAACACCAAACTCCCTGCAATGCCCTAGTACTGGGCACTGCAAGGATTTTAGGAGAAATGGGGAAAGTGGACCAAAAAGGGGAGAAAAAATTCCATCTGGGGAGGTCGCTGCCCTGCAGAGTGAACATCAGGTGCTCTGTGAGGCAGGAGGCCACAAGGATGGGCACATTTGAATCCCAGATGCAGATCCCACATTGCCCTCCACCCAAATTTAGGAGGATTAATCCTCCTGACGAGTCAAATCCCATTCAAAAGGCTTGGCCTGAGCTCATTTCTTCCTGAGGGACCTGCTCTGCATCTGGATGGGGATGTCACAGCCACGTCACAGCATCCCTGTGCTTCTGCAGGACCCTGGCTTGTTGGGAGAGCCCCTCACTGGGATGGTGGAGGAGCCAGGCAGGAGGGAAGATCCTGTTCATATTCAGGCTTTCCCAGCGAGGCACAGAACCAGACCCAGAGCTATTCTGGGTGTCTCATTTTCGCTCCCGTGCTCTGTCGATCAGTTTTCCTTTGGCTCTTTCCCAAAAAACACAGCCCTTCTCTGGACAGGCTGGATTTTTTCTTCCCTTCCCAAGGTTATCCCACCTCCAAACCACCCTTTCCATGGGTCAGGAAGCTCTGAGCACCCACCACTCATGGCAGCATTCCCTGGAGCCAGAGGTGCCTCAAGCCCTGAGCATCAGAAAGGAACAAAAAGCCACCAAAATGAGAAGGAATCTTCGAAAGAGGAATGATTCTGCTCTTCAGGAGCAGCTGTGGAGCACCCAAGCCTTGTCAGACTTGTGAAATATCCTTCATTCTCCTCACTTCTTTCTGCCCCTTCCGAGAGGAATTAGACAATGCAACCAAAATTCATGGTTAAATTGGATTTGCCTACGGCAGCTCCGTGAACAAGGTGAGCACCCACAAATCCCTATGGATGTTGCTCTGCTCCTCCTTCCATCTGCTGGTCAAACTTCATTTCTGCCCAATATCCCATCTAACCCTGCGCTCTGTCAGTGGGAAGACATTCCCCCTTATCCTGTCACTCCAATAACTTGCAAATAGTCCCTGTCCATCTTTTTTGTCGACTCCTTCAGGTCCTGGAAGGCCACAGTTAGGTCACCACAAAGCTTCTCTTTTCCAGGCTGAACATTCCCAATTCTCCCAGCCTTTCCAGAGGTTCTCCATCCCTCTGGTCATCTTGGTGCCTCCTCTGGACTCATTCCCACAGCTCCACATCCTTCCTGTGCTGGGTACCCCGGATCTGGTGGCAGCATTTGGGGTGGGGTGTCACCAGAGAGGAGCAGAGGGGCAGAGCCCTCACCCACCTTCTCGAATTCCCAGGCATTCCTGGTCACTATGATCTTGCTGCCTGGGATAGTGGGAGGTGTCCCTGCCCATGGCAGAAGGATTGGAACTGGATGATCCTTAAGGTCCTTTCCAACCCAAGCCATTCTAGGAATTTAAATATTCCAGACCTTGGAACACCCAGCTAACCAGCCAGGAGTCCA
Source organism: Grantiella picta (assembly GCA_013397955.1). Taxonomy (NCBI): domain Eukaryota; kingdom Metazoa; phylum Chordata; class Aves; order Passeriformes; family Meliphagidae; genus Grantiella; species Grantiella picta. The sequence goes on from VZRM01006578.1 coordinate 96,837, forward strand.
CAATCCACTGGCAATGGACAGAAATTGCAGTTTCTTCCCCAAAACGGGTAGGAGGTCCCAGCTCCAGCTAAGAAGTATCACAGGGATTCATCCAGGCAGGACGGGTGGAACATCACCTCTTCCTAAGGCATCCATGAGAAAGGACCTGGCCAAAAACATCCAGAGGGAGCCCAACAGGCCCATCCCACCTCCATCCCTACATCTATATCCCACTCCATGGCAGCCTTGGAGCCTCTTTTTTCTGTGGCCAAAAAAATCCTACTTAGGGCTGATGGACAATTTGTGCAGGAGCCAAAGCCTGGCAAGAGGGAGGCCCAGGCAATTTGAGGATTAAACTTGGATTTATTGGTGGGAAGCAGAGCCAGAGTTGGTGTTTCCATAGGGAATTTACCTGCTGCAGCATCTCTGTTGCATGTCCAGGGAATATGGGGTGAACCCGGCTGTGCAAAGCCTCTTCCAGGTGGGATTATCCCATTTTTGCTGGTCTTGCAGCCATTCTGGATGCAAAGTCCTGGCCTTTGGCTTCCTCTCTGGTAGAGAATATTGGTGTCCAGAGGCTTTAGGCTTTGGAGAAACTGAGTGTTAGGAAATCACCCCCTGGAGGAGGTGTTGGGGGATGGAAGGAAAAGGGTGAGGATAAAAAGGAATAAGGAAAACCATCCCATCGAGGCACAAGCTTCAGACCAGACCTTGTTGCTAAATTGACCACTGGGCTTGACCAACAGTTTAGACCTAAAGGTTTAATAATATATAGAATTAATTGACAGTTTCAGTTAAATAATTAACAAAGGATTCCTACAGAATTTACGACAGTGACTCACAATTCCAAAGTACTGAAGAATACAAGAGAGGAATATTCAGAGTCCTCAGCCCCAGGATGATGGGAAGGGAGAGCAGGGGGAGAGGCTGCACTGGTGATAATCATTAAAAAAGTGTGGGTTTGCCACCATAAATGTGAAGTCATGATTTTTAGGTGGTGGCATCACACTTGGAAAAATGCAAATTGTCCCAGGAGCAGCACTGAATGAGTGGTGCAGGTCTAAGGATGTAGAAACATCAAGGAGCGGAAAAGTCTTTAATTAAAATATTACCAAAAATCCCCCAAAATCAGTGTTCAAGTGCTGCAACCCTGCCCTCATTCCCACTTGAATGAAATGCCTTTCCAGTGCAGGATTAATTTAATAGAACCAAAACTCTGGATCTTCCCCAGGAAAATGTTCCAGCTGGATGAATGTGGTCCAGGGCTCTCCTTCTCTTCCAGTCACATGGAGCTGGGAAGTTGCTCCATGACTTTCTCCTCTGGCCTTGAGCTGGTCTGGGTGACATTCTGAGGTTTGGCATGGAAGCAGAGGAATGTTTTCAGGGAAACAACCTATTGGACATGATTGTCAGAGGTGACAGAGTTTGGGACAACCCGGGTTGACATCAACGTGACATTGAAACAAGGCTTGGTTCCATCACCTCAGGAATTACCTGATTTTGCCTGGTTAAGATCCTGTTCATCCCATTTTTCCAGAGATGCTGGAATTGCATGGCCACCAGCAGACATAGAAAGCAGCAGCTCTTCACATCCACTTTCCAACAACTAATTTTCCAACAGGACCTCAAAAGGGCATTGAGGATGGAGAGCTTGACAACAACCATCCCAACACTGCCCGGCTTGGAGGGTTCCAGCATCCCAGGGGGAATTCGGGAAGGGATAAAGGGATAAACCCAGCAAAAGGAGAGATCCAGGTTTGGACCAGAGAGACCCCACAGCCAGATGATGGATAACCAGTTGGCAGTGAGATGCAATCCTGAAATACTGTAGGGCAAAATGAACACGTCAGGAAGGTGACCAAGCAATGGTGGAGGTGGATGGATCCATGGACTGGATGGATACCATAGGCAGGAGGGGGAATATGTTTAATCCCTTTCCTACTCTCTGAGTCACTTCCCTTCAATCCCCCTGGATTCCATTTTAAAATCATTTCCAGAACCCTCTCCATACACATTCCAGTGGGGGTTCAGGAGGTGAGGAGTTTGTTCCCAGCTTGCCAGAAAATGCTCCTTAAACAAATCAAGCTCGATTTGGGGGGGCTTCAAAAGCTCGCGCACAAAACCTCAAAAAACCAAACCGAAACCTGGGGAAACAATCAAAAATAAAGAGAAGAATTTAAAAAAAAAAAAAAAAAAAGGGAAAAAACAGCCCCATATTTTCGAGTCAGCTGAGAAGTGACAAAGTAATTTGCTCCTGGCAGTCTATCCCGGCAGCCTAATTCCCAGTGACACCATTCAGCTGCTGACTACACGAACTGTCAGACTCAATTAGCCGGGAGCCAGCGGCGCAAAGTGTTTACGGGTGCGAAAATTCCCTCCGCACGCTGCGCGGAAGTGGGAGAAAAATCACTTTGAGGGAAAGGGGGGAAATTCAAGTGGCTGCTTCCACAGGAATGGTCACCTCTGGAGTGCTCTGCCATGGCTGTGAGGAGAGGAGGATGGCGAGAGGTGAGGAGGGAAGGATTCGGGGAGCTCAGGGGTGTTGTCGGAGCTCTGGATATCCCCTTCCCCGCAAAAGGGGCTTGGAAAATCAAGGAATTGGCACAAACAGCTCCATGGATGGCATGAATTCACCTTGGGATGATTAGGAGAGGGATAATTCGTCTTTTCTGCAATCACGGCCGTGGAAATGCACGGACAATGTTACCAGGATACCCTCAGTGCTCTTCATGTCTCGTGAGGGGGAGCACAGAGAAGAAATCTGGGCAGGGGGATGAGAGCACTGCAATTCCACAAAATCAGAATCCCTTCAGGAGCAGTGAGAAACAGGAAAAGTGATCCCAGAGTACCTGGATGGGGAAACCATTGTGACTGCATAGAAATCGTTCCTCAGCCCAAAAAGCAGAGGAACATCACGAAGCCTCCAACAGCAGAAGGAGTGGAGCTACTGGAGCAAGTCTAGAGAGATGCTCCAAGCCCCTCTGCTCTGGAGATGGACTGGGAGAGCTGGGAATGTCCAGCCTGGAGAAGGGAGGGCTCAGTGGACACCTTAGAGCCCCTTCCAGTGCCTAAAGGGGCTCCAGGAGAGCTGGAGATGGACTTGGGACAAGGGATGGAGTGACAGGAAAAGGGGGAATGGCTTCCCACTGCTAGAGCACAGAGGTAGATGGGATATTGGGATGGAATTCCTCCCTGTGAGGGTGGTGAAGCCCTGGAATAGAATTTCCAGGGAAGCTGTGGCTGCCCCATCCCTGGAAATGTCCAAGGCCAATTTGAACAGGTCTTGAAGAAACCTGGGTGAGGAGAAGGTGTCCCTGCCCATGGCCAGTGGGTGGAATGAGGTGGTCTTGAAGGTCCTTTCCAACCCAAACCGTTCCATGATTTCAAGGTATTCCCTTTTGCTGCATTGTCCACTGAAAAGGAGCTTTACATCCCTGCCTGAAATCAATTCTATGTTGAGAGGAGCCTCAAAGTCTGAGGCCATCAGACTTTCCTGAATCCTTTAAACCCTGGAAATTTTTGCCATCATTTCTTCTGGCTGGGGAGGTGGGATAAGCTCTTCCAGAGGGGCTTTTGCAGTGGGATTCATCCAAGTAGAAATCAGCACATAGGAGCGGGAAGATCCTGGCCAGATGTTTCACATATCCTGGAGTGTCTATGGAATTGTGCTCTGGGATGGCGCTGGATGAGAACCAGGGAGGCAGGGAGACAACTTTTTATCCTTCTATCAGGAGCAGGTGGTTGAGGGAAAAGGATTTTGGTCTGGATCCAACCCATATCCCTGACCTTTAAACTTGTCCCTTTCCAGGGATGCTTGGCCCTTCTCCCCAGGGGAAAGTTCTCCTTCCGTGCAGAACAGGGTGATTTCAAAGGGCAACTCCATGCTGGTGACATTAGTGACATTGCTACACTCTCCCAATGGGATGTACCAACTCCCACGGGATCAGGAAACACGTCCCTTGTTCCATTTAGAGAAGGAGAAACTGAGGCAGGAGAGAATTTTCCATTTCCCACATGGACACTTCCCTGCCAGGTAAAGCATAAGGCAGCAAAATCCCCCCTGGAAGAGGTTGTGTCCCAGCAGAGCAGGAGGAGGGGGATGCCATTCCAGGCTGCCTCTTGGGGAGAGATCTTGGAATTGCCGAGGACACAAAACACCAGGTCCTGCTCTGTGGATGTGACCTCAATCTTCTGGCTCCAAATCCCGAAATGCAACTTAATAGGAGCTATTTCTGCCCCTAAGCAGCAGTAATTTAAAACTGGACCCTGGGCTAGCTCAGGCTCTGCTACCTGCCAGCTTCTCCCAGCCTTCCCCAGATCCTGCTCAATGAGTGCTCCCAGGAAAATGGTTCAAATACCAGTCTTGATGGCCAAAGAATCATGGAATGGTTTGGGTTGGAAAGGAACTTAAAGGTCATCCAATTCCAACCCCCTGCCACAGACACGGACACTTTCCACTACCCCAGGTTGCTCCGAGCCCTGCCCAACCTGGTCTGGAACAATTCCAGGGATGGGGCAGCCACAGATTGTCTGGGAATTCCATTCCAGGGCCTCCCCACCCTCAGAGCCAAGAATTCCTTCCCAATATCCCAACTAACCCTGCCCTCTGGCAGTGGGAAACCGTTACCCCTTGTCCTGGCACTCCATCCCTTGTCCCAAGTCCATCTCCAGCTCTCCTGGAGCCCCTTTAGGCGCTGGAAAAGGCTCCAAGGTCTCTCTGGAGCCTTCTCTCCTCCAGGCTGAACACCCCCATCTCTCCCAGACAGGCTCCAGCCCTTGGAGCATTTCCATGGCCTCCTCTGGATCTGCTCCAGCAGCTTCACATTCTTCTGCTGTCGGACCCCAGGGCTGGAGGCAGCTCTGCAGGTGGGATCTCACCTGAGGGAGGTGGAGTGACAGAAATCTTGCCTGTCACTGGACACCGATTTCAGCTGGACACTAATCCAAGACATAGTCATCCTGGAACAGGATTCCTGCCTCTCCCACACCGAGTATTGCAGCTTGGTAGGAAATTCCCCATCCCTGGAAGTGTCCAAGGCCAGGCTGGACAGGGCTTGGAGAAACCTGGGATAGTGGAAGGTGTCTCTGCCCATGGCAGGGGTTTGGATCTGGATGATCTTATGTTCTCTTCCAACCCAAACCATTCCAGGATTCCACGAAGCAGTGTGGTGCAGGCATTGGACTGGTACTCCACTGAGCTGAAGTGATCCCTGGAACATCCCTCTGCGGTCACCAGCCCATTCCAACAGCCTGACTCCATTACCAAATCCCCTTGGAATTAAAGGATGCAGTTGGCCCTGGAAGACAAGTGAAAAACATCTCTGGAAAACACCAGCCAGGTTGGAAGCAGCTCCTAAATCAATTTCAGGAAGAATTTTCTCATGGAAAGGGTTGTCAAGCATTGGAACTGGCTGCCTGGGAAAGTGGTGAAGTTCCCCTTGCTGAAGGGATTTAAAATCCCTGTGCATGTAGCTCTTGGAGACGTGGTCAGTGGTGGCCTTGGCAGTGCTGGGGAAATGGTTGGAATCAATCTTTCCCAACCTAAATAATTCCATGTCTCCCTGACTCCTGACCAGATGGACCTGAACATCAGATCCCTAAATCCTGGTGGAGGCTCAGTAATAAAAGGCTCTTCAGTGCTGTATTTTTGAGATGAAAAATGGAGAACAGAACAACACAAAAGTCTTTGTGTCGCTCAGAAATCTTTTATTCTGCATCAAAGCAAAGCAGGGGATTTTTGGAGATTTCACTGTCAACACAAAAAATTATGGGGAGCATTTTTCTTCCTTTCATAATTATTTTCCTGCCTTTCCTCCTCCTTTGCTGATGGAGAGAAGAAGGAAGGTTGTTTTTCCTTTTTTTGAGGGGCAAAGAATTTAAAAATGAAAGCAAAGGACAGGTACAGAGACAATCCCTGGCAGTGTTCAAAAGACAAAGATGCCTTTTTGTTTAGGATTTTGCACAGAAATTCTTCCCTTTCTCCAGCAGAAACCAAATCCAGGAACATCGCTGGCTGCTCCTGGGATTGTCTCCAAAGGCAGGTGCTGCCTGATGTGCTCTGAACTGCACTGGCACTTTATTTTTTTATGGAATCATGGAATGGTTTGGGTTGGAAGACACCATAAGATCATCCAGTTCCAACCCCCTGCCACGGGCAGAGACACCTTCCATTATTCCAGGTTGCTCCAAGCCTTGTCCAACCTGACCTTGGACACTTCCAGGGGTGGGGCAGCCACAGTTTTTCTGGGAATTCCATTCCAGGGCCTCACCACCCTCCCAGGGAAGAACTCCTTCCCAATATCCCATCTAACCCTACTCTCTGTCAGTGGGAAGCCATTCCCCCTTCTTCTGTCACTCCAGGCCATTGTAAAAAGTTTCTCTCCATCTTTTTTGTTGGCTCCTTCAGGTCCTGGAAGGCCACAGTTCAGTCACCCTGAAGCTTCTCTTCTCCTGGCTGAACGATCTCAGCCATTCCTCCCAGCACAGCTGCCCCATCCTTCTCATCATCTTGGTGCCTCCACTGGACTCACCCCAACAGCTCCATGACCTTCCTGTGCTGGGGAACCCGGAGCTGGAGGCAGCATTCCAGGTAGGATCTCACCTGAGCAGGGCAGAAGGGCAGAATCCCCTCCCTATTTTTGCACAAGAATGTGTTGGGGATTCCCCTCTGAGGAGGCATTCCAAGGATTTAGCTGAGGCTCCCAGGGAGAGAGAAGGGCTGTGGCATGACGAGTGCAAAAAGACAAAATTTTTTAATTACAAGCAGTAAACAGTGGGGTAGCTGTGATTAACAAATTCCACCCTTTCATTTTGTTAAAGTGTGTATCCTTATCCTGAGAAATTCAAAGCAAGAGCTCAGATCCATGTGAAACTGCACCTGAGTCATCCTGGAGCTGTGGGAACTCAACTCTACACTGAAATCTGGATTGTACAAAACTCATCTCAGAGCAGACCAAATGTGAAAGATCCAAGAGCCAAATGCAAAGCTTGACCAGTGGATACTGGAAATGCAAGTTGTTAATGAAGGGGGTAATTAACAGTAGCAAGAAGGAAGCAGCACTTTCATTTCTGTCCCTTGAGCCTCTGAGGATGTTGCTGTTCATGGGATGATCCCGTGGAGCCAGGAATGGATTTAAGGGAAAGCTTGTGGAGAGAGAAAATAACAAAAAAAGAGAGAGTTGATAGAATCATGGAACATCCTGAGCGGGAAGCAACTCACAAGGATCATCCAGAACAATTCCTGGTGTTCCAGGACATCCCAAAAATCCCACCCTGTGCCTGAGAGCGTTGTCCAAACACTCCTGGAGCTCTGACAGGCTTGGGGCTGAGACTATTCCCTGAGGAGCTGTTCCAGTGTCCAACCACCCTCTGGGCAAAAAACCTTTTCCTGATACTGAGCCTAAACCTCCCCTGACCCAGCTTAGGGTTAGAGCAGCTTAGTGAGATGTTCACCACCCCCTGAACATCCTTTTCCCCTACAACTCTGTGGGGTTTCACTTAAACCCAAGTCAGCATCATTCCCATGAAATTTTGGGTGACTTGAGGTGTCCTACAAACCTGGGGTGAAGATTTTGGTACCTCAAGTCCTGCTCCCAGTAAAGCATGTGAGAGTTCGGCACCTAAAGCCGAGCAAAAATCCAATTCTTTGTCCAAACTCCAGGCTCTGTGTCCAAGCCTCTCCATGTGGGAACACTCCAGCATGTCCAGATGTTCATCAAAAGCCACCTTTTGGCCCTGGAATCCTGGGCTGAGACACATTAAAGGGAAAATCACTGACTCTTTGCAGCTGGAATGGGGTCATATTCATTCCATAAATCCATTTTATAAGCCTGGAATGCCAGGACAAGCAGGAATGTCTTCATATTGCCAGAGGGCAGGGTTAGATGGGATATTGGGAAGGAATTCTTCCCTGGGAGGGTGGGGAGGAACTGGAATGGAATTCCCAGAGAAGCTGTGGCTGCTCCATCCCTGGAAGTGTCCAAGGTCAGGTTGGACAGGGTTTGGAGCAACCTGGGGTAGGGAAAGGTGTCCCGGGCCATGGCAGGGGGGTGGAACTTGATGGTGTTGAAGGTCTCTTCCAACCCAAACCATTCCATGGTTCTGTGGATGGATGGATGGATGGATGGATGGATGGATGGATGGATGGATGGATGGATGGATGGATGGATGGATGGAGGCA
>VZRM01006578.1:105130-115437 GCA_013397955.1 Grantiella picta
GATGGATGGATGGATGGATGGATAAATGGATGGATGGATGGATGGATAAATGGATGGATGGATGGATGGATAAATGGATGGATAAAAGGATAGATAAATAGATGGATAAATGGATGGATAAAGGGATACATAAATGGATGGACAGGTGGATGAACAGCCTCACAGAAAGATGAGTGGATTTTATACTTTGTGAAGTATAAAACGTCAAGAATAGCTCCCCTTTAGGTTTGAAGATCCCACCAGACAAAACCCATTAAAAGGGTCATGTCCCATGTCCTCGGTGCACGTGAAGCGACATCCAGGTCGCCTGGCACGGTTTCAGTGGCTCCCACAATTTATCCAGGAGCTCCCATTCCCACCCACCAGCCCTAGGGAGCTCTGCCAGTGTCCGTAATCCCTGAGTTTAGGTTATGCCTGGGATGCCACACATCTGAGTATGAGTGGGCAGAGTCCACATCACCTCTCCAAGGACATCTGTGGAGCAGGAGAACACCTTGGGGAATCACTCCAGCTCCTCTTGGAGTCATTTGGGGGAAGCAGGAATTTTCAAGTGTGATTCATCTGCTTTTCTGCAGACATCAAAGTTCAGAGGAGATGAATTGACCCTCCAGCAGAGACTGTTTTTCTCTTTGGAAGCAGAGCCAGCCACAATGAGCAGAGAAACCGGCTTTTGGAGGGATGATTCCCTCCTGGAATCTCCTTTTTTTAAAAAAGAAGAATCAGTCACTGAAAACACCCATCACTTTCAAAATCCCCCAGGAGAAGAAGCCATTAAATTTCGTTGTCACCCCTGTTCTCACACAACTTTCCCCCAGCTTCTGGAAAACTCAGCTCCAGAGGAGTTGCCCAGGAGAGGGGTTTTGTCATCTCCCCCTCTCCCACCAGGTGTTCATGTGGGGAAGAAAAGCGTCCCAACCCCATGGCAGAGGGATTGCATCCCAAATTTTTGCTGGCACATGACCTTTGTTGAAGCCCTTGCATCCCTTCCTGGATGTGGATCAAAATCCAGCAGCACCTGAACTCCCATCTCCTGCATCCAAAGCTGACAGCATCACCAAAATCCCACCTCTCTCCTCCCTGGAGTGATGCTCGCCCCAACAGGAGACAGGAGATAATCCTCCCCAAATTATTCACGATGGCAGGAGCTGGGAAAAGGAGGAGGGAGGGAAGGAGAGAAGAGAAAAACACAGACGACAAGCTTGTCACTTGACTTCTTAAGCAAAAGCCACCAAACCGTGCAGTCAGGCACCGAGTCGGGTTTCTCCCAATTAAATTTAACAAGTGACGCCCCTGAATCTTTCATGAGCATTCAGAAATTTTAGCCCGTCTGTCTTCACGCTCACACACGACTCTCGCTCCTGCTCCCGCTTTCAAACGCCCCGAGCCTCCAGCGATCAAGCCCTGCCTGTTTGTCCCGCACCGACGGCACCCGGGGGACTTCAAACCCGGCTCGGGAGGTGGAGGTGGCCGCGTAGCCGGGCTGGAGGTGGCCAAAAAAGGAGCCACCAGCCCGGCACGACTCGCCCGATGCTGCCGCGACATCCTCGGGGGAAGCGTCGCTGCATCCCCCGCGCGCGCGGTTGTCACTTTAATTATCTGTCGCCCCGCGTCGCGCCGGCAGGGTCCCCATCCTGAGTCAGGCTTCAGAGTGGCTCCCGGGTCTCGGCGTGTTTTGTGTGCAGCGGCGGCTGCTTTCAATTAAAGCTCCGAGGTACCTGAAAGAGGCTCGTGGATGCCGGCGGGGGCGAAAGCCGAGACGGGGAGAGGAGGGGAGGGGAGGGAGGGAGGAGGATGCTCCCGGGTTAACCCCGAGGGTTGCAAGGCTGGAAATGCTGGTGTGGGGTGGTGGAATCAGCGGGGACCTCATTCCGTGGGGTAGGGAGAAACATCAGCCTGCTTGATTCCCTTTTCGGGATGGAAGATCGGTGTTGTCCCCTCCCTGCCCCATCCTGCCGCTTCAGCAGCAGCGTGACGCCACCAGCACGAGGCTGGCAGATGTGGCCCCCAGAGCTCCTTGATCCTCCGATCAAGGGATTGGGAGCCGTGGGGAGTCCTCCGGGATTGCAACCGCGGCGTCCTGGCCTCACCTCACCCCCACTGCAGATCCCAGAATCGTGGCTTGGTGTGGAAGGGACCTTAAAGATAATCCAGTTTCGACTCCTCTGCCGTGGGATATGGGAAGGGGTGAATGCAATGCCAGCAAGTGATGGGAGCAGGATCCGAACCAGGCAGGTGGAAGTGGCTCCAGGGATTTGGAGCTGCATCTTCCTCTTTGCCCCGTGTTGGATTCATGTTCTCTGAGACAAGAGCAGCCTCCGGAACTCTCAGAGCTGCCATTCCAATGTTTTCATGAGTGCTTTGGTCAGCTATTGCTGTCCCCGTCACACGTGGAGTGACAGCACCTGGAATGCTCTGTGCAGCACTGCAGGTCCTTGTCACCAGCAGGCAGCTTCCTAAACATTCTACAATTTAAATTGGCTTCACAGCACACGTTCACAGTCTAAATCCACCTTGGTTATTTATGGATTGTGTTTTTATTCCCAGACTCAGTGCTCCAAAAGCGGAACTTGCACTGCTGGTTTTGTTCAGCACAAGAGCTGCTGGACCAGGAGATTGTTTTTATGTCCAAGCAAAATGCTCCTGGAAATGTGGGTCATTTCCCAGGTGGAAGGAGGTGTGATGGAAGCAGCTTTTCCATCTGAGGATAGACCTCTGCCAGCTCTGATAAGCTCTGGATTTGATTAGCAATAAATTCCCCCCCACCCCAGACTGGGCAGAGCCAGACATGGGTTGGCTGCTGAATTATCTCCAATATAGGGAAAAATGTGGTGCCAGAGGTGTTACAACATCCCTGTTCCTGTCCCTCTGGCTCTGCCCAGTTCCCAAACCCTCTGGCAAACCCACTGCAAACCCATCATGTCTCACCTGAGGCCTCACAGTTCCTTTCTTTCCTCTCTTACAGAGCATTCATCTCTCCTACTTGGCCAGCGGAGCCACAAACCTCATCCCAATTTTTCCCAGGTCCCAACCTGGGTTAAGCCACCTTTATTCTGATCCAGTCCCCATTCCCAGCCCTCCACTTTGACACAGGCTCTGCATCCGGATCCCTTTAGTGCCACGAGCTGCCTGTTGGGAAGCAAATCCAAAAACACATCTGCTGTCCCACAGGGAACGAGACAATCCTGGCTTCCAACTCCTGCACAGCTTGGGGAAGGTGGTGCTGGCCTCGGGAGGATGCAGCCTCACAGGTGTCAAGACATGAGATTGCCTGATGTGTTCCAGGGGAATTCCTAAGCCAGGACAATCCTCCTCGGACACTCTTTCCCTTTGTTTGCATCCTGACCAATCACTCAACTGCTCTTCCTGCCTCTTGTCCTGCCCTGGGGGCTGCCAGGACCCAAAGGCTCGGAAAAAATCCCTTCCAGGTAAGCACCGACCTGCAGGGACCTGGGGAGACAGACGGCTGGGAAGGCAGATGGAAAAAAGGTCTCCTTTACCTGGAGGGCAGAAATCCCCCTGGGAAAAGGGGGATGATTAGGCTGCACTAACGAGAAGCAAAAGGTAGAGATTTCGCAGAGTTTCCTCCACTGGCAGGGAGCTGTTCCCCGAGGATCTCCATGAAAACCCCACAACAGCAGCATTTCCATGCCAGCCACCTCGGGGGGACAATCCCGCTGGCCCTCCCGGGGATGGAGCAGATGATTTAATGGATCTTTTAGCATTTCCCAGCTCTCAGCTTCTCCCCCTCAAAGCTGAGCTCGCGTTCAGAGAGCAAGCTCTTGGCTCCAAGTCCCATCCCAAGCCAGCAGCACTCGGGGCTCCTTTCTCCAGAGTGATGGAGAAGGCAAAATCCAGCCTTTGAGTAAGGAGAGGGATTAAGAAATTTCCCCAAGCTCAACTTGTTCTGTGATGCCCCACGGAGTTTCTTTGTGCTGCCTGTTGCCACCAGCAGTTCCTGCACTAAATATTCCCAAAGATTTTGCGGACACAGCCATTTCTGAGGATACAGCCTGATTCCATCATCATTCTTGGAGTCCCTTGTGGGAATAAACAAGATCTTGGAGCCTTTTTTTGCTCTGCTGGGATGAGAAACCAGCTCTGGCTGCCCTGGATCCAACCCTTTATGGCTTTGCCCCACAGTTTGGAATTCCTGACCTTCTCATTCCCAGTCCTCATTCCCTTTCATTCCAGGATAAGGACATGGATACTTCAAGTGCAGACAATTCCTTAATCCAAATCTGCTGCTTTCTTTCCATCCCTGATGGAAAGAAATCCATGTCCCCAGTCCATTTACACCACATCCCTTCCAGCCCTCTGGAAGTGTTTGTGGGGTGTCTCCTCAGGGAAAAAAAAAACCTTTAAATGCCCAAGAGGGAAAGAAAAAAGGAGACTTTTCAGTCATAAAACCCTTTGGAGCAGCATGGCCTCCTCTGAGAAGAGCTGGAATTCTTGAACAACCACCAAGGAGTAAAAATCCCTTCCTGTGTTCCTGGTGGTTATTCTCACTGGATCCCTTGGATCCACAGCCAACAGTTTCCTAAAAATTGTTAACACTCTTTAACAAACAAAATTCACATTCCCACAAACCAATCCCAGAATACCATGGGGGAGAGGACGAGGAAGAGATAAGGTTGGTAGGGAAGGGAGAAGAGCAGCGTGATGACAAAAATGAAGGAGTGAAATCTCTGGAATCCATTTTTTCTGGACGCATTTCAGGATCAGTGCCCAGGGCCGAGGCCACTGCTCTGGCTGCATCTCCATCCTGATTATTTCATAAGGCAAAAGCACCTGGAATGCTCGTGAACGGCAGCTAAAGGGGCTCTGAAGCATTAACACTGATGAGAGCTTGGTCTTAATTAATTCTTTATTATTTTCTCGCAGGCCAGCAGTGGGTTGGGAGCGCCAGCCAAGAGGGAGCTGAGGTCATTCCAGTGCCAAGGAGAATGATGTGCTGGACAAATCCCTGAAGTGATGTTCACCTGGAGGAAACATCTCCAGCAACTGGGGAATTGTTTACCTCCCTCCACCTCTCTGCTGAGGTTGCCAAACAGGAGTTATTCTTCCCAATATTCCATCCAGCCCTGCCCTCTGGCCGTGGGAAGCCATTCCCTATTTTCCTCCCACTCCAAGCCTTGCTCCAGCTCTCTCGGAGCTCCTTTAGGCGCTGGAAAGGGTTCTAAGAACCTTCCCTTTTCCAGGCTGGACATCCCCATCTGTCCCAGCCTCAGAGCATCTCCGTGACGTCCTCAAAAATTCCTTTTTGTAGAAGTTTCAGGTGCCCTTAGGCTCTACACAGCTCCTTTTTGGGGTGGAGATGGTTTTAATCTCTGTGCTGCCTCTCTCTGGCACACTGGAGCAGAACCAGACGTTGATCCCAAGTCCCATGTGTCCTTTCCTCGTTCCCACTCCTCCGGCGAAGATCACCCAAACTGTATCCAAACAAAACCGGGGAAGAGAGCAGGAGAGGAGCTGCTGAATGCTCACTGTGATGTAAAATCGGCCGCGGCTGCGTAGGCAAAACTCATCCCACAGAAAAGATGCACATCAGGAAAGCAGAGCTGCCCCTGGACGCCGCCCGTGTTCCGGGGGGAGGATTCACATCAAGTCCTTTCTAGAGGAAACTGCCAACCTTGACAGGCGACAGCTTTGACCTCCCTTGACAATTGCCCCAATTTGCTCAGCTCTTTGCTTTATGGATCCCGGCCAGGTTTGCTTTTGCTTTTCCTTTCCTTTTTTTTCTTTTCCCTTAAATATTTTCCTGGCTATTTTTTTTTTCCAAGTGAATTTGGCTCCATTAAAGTGACAACCCTGGTGACTTTTTAGCCGCACAACTCTTGTGTCACCATGAGGTGCAGAGGATCTTCAGTATGAAAACTGAGTATTTGCTGCTTTTAAAACCATCAGCAAATATTCCGGTTCCGCCCCCCCTGCCTCTGTTTTTCTCACAATCCAGGCTAGGGAAGCCTAAAAATTGGATATTTGAACTGTGGTGTCTAAAGAGGCCTTGGGGGGTTTATTTCATATCATTTTATTTGCTTATCACATCAGGAATTCTGCCTCATTCTTCACTTCCTCGGATTTTTTTTTTTTTAATTTCCTAGAAACTCTGGTGGGAAAAAAAATAAATATAAACAATAAAAAGTAATAGATATAAAATAATACCAAATCTGTTTAAACTGCAACTTTCTTGATGCAGCACTTAGGAGCTGATCCACTTTTCTGCATCCTCTGATGAGTTTTTGGGAGGAGATCAAAAAGGTTGAGATTGAGTGCTCCCGATAGCCTCGGGTGCCAAACAAGTCGGGAGAGAAACACACACCTCCCAAATGCTGGAAGAACAGCCAGGCTGTCTTTGAATGTGATGGATTTTTTTTCCTGCTTCTCCATATTCTTGTGGATTTATTCCTCCTCATTTTGGGAAGCGGTGGCAAACCTGTAGGGAAAGGAATTTTTCTTCATGGGCTGGAGGAGCTGGGAGGATTGTGGGACAAGAGGAGCTTGGTGGGGACATGTGGTGGCCAACAGCTCACCGTTGTCCATCCATCATGGAATCATGGAATTATGGAATCACGGAATGATTTATGTTGGAAAAACCCTCCCAGATTAAGTCCAGCTCTTCCCCAGCACCGCCAAGACCACCACTGACCATGTCCCCAAGTGCCACATCCACAGGGATGTTAAATCCCTCCATCACTGTCCTGGGCAGCTGTGCCAGGGCTGGACAAAGCTTTCCATGAAGAAATTTTCCCTAATATTCAACCTCAACTTGCCCTGACACAACTTGAGGCCTTTTCTTCTTGTCTATCCCTTGTTCCCTGGGAACAGATCCTGACCCTCACCTGGCTCCACCTTCATTTCCAGGAATTCCAGAGATGGAGAAGGTCCCCCCTGAGCCTCCTTTTCTCCAGGCTGAGCCCTCTCCTTTCCCTCAGTTGTTCCTGGTGCTGCAGATCCTTCCCATCTCCATTCCCTTCTCTGGACACACTCCAACCCCTCAACACCCTTCTTTTCCTGAAGGTCCCAAAATGGGACACAGGATGCTGTAGGAACCTGTAGGGTCCTGATGCTCTCTCTGTCTGTGCTGGACACAGTTTTCCAATCCCATATTTGGGAACCAGACATCCCAAAGCAACATCCAGGATCCAGAATGTGTGTTCCAACGTGGCATCTTCCAAACAGCTGCTCTGTGCAGCTGGGACAGTCCTTTATCCACAATAACCCATAACAGCAGCACAGCCACCATCCCACCTTTTTATCCCGGATTTCCATGGTGCCCCAAATCCCACCCACTGTCCCTCTATAGCCATGGGACAACAGGTCTCATCCTAATCCCCAAATAGGTCTAATCCTAATTCCCAAACACCTCCCTGCTCACAGCGGTGCTCAGATCCTCAAACTTCCACCTCTATCCCTGGAAATCCTCAGACCTCCATCCCTGCCCTAAATCCTGCCCCAATATCCCCCAATATTTTGGTGCCCGTGAGTCTCTCCCAAACATCCCACAAGGATTTGCTGCTGGCAGCACCAATTCCCTCATAATCCCAGTATTTCAGTGCTTAAAACTCTTCCCAAAGCCCCAAAATTTCCTGTTGCTCTGGCTTTGCCCATAGGGCTGTGCCACCTGCAAACCTATCCAAGCATCCTCCAATGTCCCATCCTCATTCCAACCCCATTCCACCCAGAACTGGTATTCCAAATTCCCAAAGGAGCGATAGTTCCCCTGGCCACTTCCAAGCAGAACATCCAGCATTCCAGTGGCCACAAAGCCCTTTTTTTCAGCCCAAATTCCCACAAACCCATCCCATCTGGACCTCCTGCAAGGGGATTTCAGGATCGCTGGGAATTTTTCCATGGGAATCTGTGTGGGGGCAAGGGGGATGTGTGGAAGATTCCTCCTGTGGCTTGGGAAGGGTTAACAGCTTGGAAGATGGAAGATGTCACCGCAGGAGACCAGTGACCCACTAACAGCCCTTTGCATCCCGAGTGATTCCCGGTCTCAGATTTCTGGTGAATCACAGGCAAAGGGGGAGCCGGGGAGGGACTGGGGAGAAAAATGCCGACACGGAGGAAAAGTGCAAAATAACAACAAAAAGGAGTTAAAAAAAAATAATCAAAGAGAATAAATGAGAGCTGATTGCACCGGGACACAAAGGGATTGCAAGAGAGAGACAGAATCTCTCCCCTTCCTTGCACCTTTCCTGCTTCCAACCCCCGTGGAGAGCTGCTGTCCATCGGGAAGGGAGCACAGCACAAAAACAAAAGGAGCAGGGCCAGCAAGGGCTGGGCAAAATCCCTCCCCAAATCCTGCATCCCATTTTCCCATCTCCTCCTAACCAGAGCCACTGTTAGGATGTCAGGGAAAAAGGGTTGGAGATCCAGGTGATGGAAAACAGAGGTGGAAGAAGGCAGGTGGCAGTCCCTGCCCCAAAAAGTCCCTTGGACAACGTAATGTGACCCTAAGGATGGGCCATGTCACCAATCCACCCCACACATCCCTATTTGCATCCAGGGAAACTGAGGCACTGGGACAGGTTATGCTCCAAGAACGGAATCAGATGTTCTTGGTGGGAGAAGATTCTCCTCCTGCCTTCCCACCATTCTCACCAAGGCTAAACACTGCCTTAGGACAATTCATTATCCTAATTATCCACATGGCCTCATTCAGCTTCCAGAGGAGGAATGTGGGATGTCAGGAGCGGCACTTGGGATCCCACACTTGGAGAGGATCTCCCCATCCTAATGGGTCTCCCATATTCCATAACACTTTATTCCCCCTCCGAGCATCACGGGGAGGGTTTGGGATCAGGATGATGCTGCTTGGTCCAGGATGTTCTCCTCGGTGGAAACAACATCCAAAGGTGCTCCAAGAGCACCAAGGAGAAGGGATAGGGATGAAGCTGCTTAATGCCTGGGAAGGAATGCCAGGACAGCACTCCCTAGGATTAGGGAATCAACAGCATCTCCCCTCCTTCCAGCTCATCCATCGGAGGGGACACATCTGTCCCCATGGCCCCAAAAGCTCCTGGGGACGAGGCACATTCCCAGCCGGCAGCACGGGAGTCACCAGAGCTGATTTCCCAGGGCGCAGGCACAGCTGCGAGCGCCGGGAAGCTGCCAAAGTCCGGGAGAAAAAAAATCCTGATTAATATCGTCCTCCGGTGGATCCCGCGCTGCAGATGTGCAGCCTGCTGACTCGGCAGCTCCCGGCAAGGAGACCTGGAGCCGGGAAAACTGACAGGAGTGAGCGTGTGTGCATGGATCCGCGGGCCACAACACTCCTGGGGGACAACACAGGAGGCACAGGCAGGAATTCCATAAATTCCCGTAAAGTGAAGAGTTTTTCCATCCTCTGCTATCTGGTGGCACTCGGCATTTTGGGAACAGCATCCTGATGTCAGCTCCCTGTGGAAAAGCTCGGGATAAGCTGCCTGTGGACTCAGGCAGGTGGCAATGAAAACTCTTAATCAGTTCCTGAGTTGAACGCTGTCCTGAAAACCACAAAACCTTTTATTCCAAGTATTTTCTTTTCGAGTTTTGTTTTAGGAAAGGCTGAAGCTCCTGGCACTCATCCACAATAACCACTGGACAGCTGCAGGATAATCCACACTCAAATTACCCATTCCTAATTAAACCAGAGAGCCTCCTTCCCCACTGAGGTGACCCATTGGAAATTAATAAGCGAGGGACCAATACCAAAGCAAAAATCAGGGAGAAAGACGTTGCCTTCCCTGATTAGACGGGGAGGAAAAGTCTCCTGGAAAACAGGAATCGACTGCCGTGCACTGGCCCGGCACCTCATCGATCCGTGCGGGAGTATTTAGGAATTCTAATGAGCTTCCACGGAGGCAAAAGGAAATAATTTGTGTAAGAAAATGGGGTGTTATTTCTAAGAGATGGTTTGACACTGGCTCAGGAGTTTGATCTCCAGGGTGGCCGGGGGTTGCCAGGAGGTGCCATGACCAGGAAGGAAGGTGATGGTCCATGGACATGGGGCTGATTTCCCAGCTGGAGATGGGATTTGGGAAAGCTGCCTGGTGCAGAGCCCGTGGGCTGCTCTGACAGGGCATGGAGGGGCCAAACAGCACGCAGAACTTTCCCAAAATGGGAAATTCAGGGACAAACCTCCATCTGAAGCCTCCATCCAGCCACCTCTTCCCATAGTCCACCTGCCTGTATTGCTCGTCACTCCAACCCAAACTCCTCAATTCCATTGCCTGTTCCTACACTTCAACCACTTCCATCCATCCATCTGTCTATCCGTCCATCTGTCCGTCCCAGAATGACCAACTGCAGCCCTTTTCCCATCC
>VZRM01006578.1:115542-127381 GCA_013397955.1 Grantiella picta
TCCAACCACCTCCATCCTCTTTCTTGTCTTTCCCATCAACCATCTCCACCCCAAAGCTGAGCCCAGAACAACCAACCCCAGCCCGTTGTCCATCCCTCCAGCTCAACCCCATCCATCCCTCCTGTCCTTCCCACTCAACCCCTTCCCTCCCACTGCCCATCCCTCCCATCCAACCACCTCCATCCCAAAGCCCATTTCTCCCTGTGATTCCCAAAGGGCCTGGCCCACCCAGTGGCCACCAAGTGTCCCCTCCCAGTCCCACCTTTTACAGAGTGCAAGAGAGGAGCACCAGGAGGACGTGGTGCCAGATGTGTCCAGCTGTTGCACGACTTGGCTCATACATCTTTAACCACTGCCCCACACTTTTCAGGCTGTGCATTGGTGATGGGAGAGAAGCAAGGCAGAGCTGGGTTTCCGCAGCCTCCCCAGGACCTCCACACCTGCCTTCCAGCACGGATGGCTCCATGAATATTTCATCTCTGACCTTGTGGCTTTGGTTGGTTTTCATTGCATTTTTTTTCACTCCTCCTCCGCTGTCTGTGCGGTGCTTCCTCATCCTGCACTAATGACCCATCCCGGGAGACCCTCGGGACCCCCATGCTGCTTCCTGCAATATTTATGGAGCAGGAACCTCTGACCNCTGCAGCCCTTTTCCCATCCCTCCAACTCAACCACGTCCATCCCTCCTAGTGCCCATTCCTCCTGCTAAACCACCTCTATCCCATCGTCCATCCCTCCCAGTAAATTACTTCCATCCTTCCCACCCAGCCACCTCCATCCATCTTTCCCATCAACCATCTCCAGCCCAAAGCCCATCCCAGAACAACCAACCCCAACCCTTCACCCATCCGTCCAACTCAACCACATCCAGCCTTCCCATTGCCTATCCCTCCTAGTAAATCTTTCTTTTCTGATTTCCCATCCTTCCCACTCAACCCCTTCCATCCCACTGCCCATCCCTCCCATCCAACCACCTCCACCCCAAAACCAATCCCTCCCTTCCAACCACCTCCATCCTCTTTCTTGTCTTTCCCATCAACCATCTCCACCCCAAAGCTGAGCCCAGAACAACCAACCCCAGCCCGTTGTCCATCCCTCAAGCTCAACCCCATCCATCCCTCCTGTCCTTCCCACTCAACCCCTTACCTCCCACTGCCCATCCCTCCCATCCAACCACCTCCATCCCAAAGCCCATTTCTCCCTGTGATTCCCAAAGGGCCTGGCCCACCCAGTGGCCACCAAGTGTCCCCTCCCAGTCCCACCTTTTACAGAGTGCAAGAGAGGAGCACCAGGAGGACGTGGTGCCAGATGTGTCCAGCTGTTGCACGACTTGGCTCATACATCTTTAACCACTGCCCCACACTTTTCAGGCTGTGCATTGGTGATGGGAGAGAAGCAAGCCAGAGCTGGTTTCCGCAGCCTCCCCAGGACCTCCACACCTGCCTTCCAGCACGGATGGCTCCATGAATATTTCATCTCTGACCTTGTGGCTTTGGTTGGTTTTCATTGCATTTTTTTTCACTCCTCCTCCGCTGTCTGTGCGGTGCTTCCTCATCCTGCACTAATGACCCATCCCGGGAGACCCTCGGGACCCCCATGCTGCTTCCTGCAATATTTATGGAGCAGGAACCTCTGACCAGGGAGGCAACTTTGTGGTCGCAGCGTGAGCACGGCCCCTGCACGTGGAGTGGTGGAGGATCCTTCCCTCCTCTCCTTCCCCACCCTCTCCCACAACAGGGAACATGAGGAGCCACCTCCGGCAAGAACATTTTTGGGGATGACATTAAATGAGCTCCTAAATGCAATTAAAAATTAGTTCCTGAGTATCTCCTCTCTGCCTTCGGAGTGGGACAAGAGGAGGGGAGGGAAGAAATAAGCAGCAGAGCCTTTATCTTAGGGACTGGGGATAATCAGAAAGGAAAAGTACTTGAATTTTTGTTAATTCCCTCTTTTTCCCAATGGCAATGCTGTCCCTCTGTTGAGGCAGAACCTCAGCAATCACCACACTCTCCAGGGATGGAGGACCTCGTTCAGGTCACCTGGGGCCTTTCTCCCTCTGTGGTCACGGCTTGTGTCTCCTTTCCTGAATTCCAAAATTTCTGGTGTGCTCCAGAGCTGCTGGGTATCATCACCTCCCCAAATATGAGCCAAGCCCAGCCTGGTCCTTCCCCTCCCACTATTCCATAAGGATTTCTTGCAGGGATCCCAACCAGGAAAGGCCAAAACTCCCCCCATTCTTTTCCAAGAGCGATCAGAGTGGGCAAATCCCAACTCCACATCTTCCACCCCTCTGGGCAGCTGGAGAACATCGACCCACCTGGGCAACACAGCCCTTCCTTAAAACTTAATCAGCAGCTGATGAATTTTTCACGAGGACAAACAGGCCAGGTAGACGGGGTCCATCTTTTATTCATGAGCAGCAGGGGAGGGAAGGCTGTGAGTGGAGATGTCCAGGCTCAGTCAGGTCGTGGATGTTTCCCGGAGAAGTTCTTTCGGCCAAGAACTCCGCAGTGCCGGCTCAAGGGATGAGGCAGCAGGAAAACCCCAGGGAAGCAACATGGAGTGAGATGATCCCAGGGCTGGGGTGCACTGGCAAAGCTTCTGCCAGCTCGGGAAGAAACCCAACACAAAGCTTCAAATTTTGGCTAAAGCTGAGCCTAAAATTTGCCTGAATTTTTATGGGGATCTTTTCGATGGGGAATGTCATCCCAGATGCTCCCAGCACCTTCCCCACTCCACTCTCCATGTCCATATTGAGGGAATTCATGTTTTTTGCCACTTGGAACACCATCCCTTAAATCCAAACCCTGCTCTGAATCAAGCAAGGTGGACCAACACTGACCAGGAGTGTATCCTGATCTTCCTGCAAGGCAAAAAGCTCTGTCCTCCTGTGTCCAGCCTCGGAACAGTCCCTAAATCCCATTTCCAACCCATCCCCAAACCCATTTTGCATCCCAAGCCCAGGTGGGGCAGGAATCACGTGCTGCTCCTACCTGGCTCTGTTCACATGTAACAGCCATGAATCCCTCTGTAATAATGAGTTTAATTAAACACAGCCCGGCCACAAAGCCTGGCCTGACATTTAACTGGCACCTGAGAAGATGCTAACGAGAAAGACGTTAATTATCCAGCTTATTAGATGTCCGCATTATTAACATAACCCTGACGGAATTAACTTGATACAAACTATCCCACAAATATTAATTGCCTCAAACTTCCTCGTAACTCGGAGGTATTAATAAGGCAGTAATTATGTATGGATTGGAGAGCTGGAAGTTAATGACGTGGCAATTTGATTTGTCTCGGAGAAACACGATAAACCCAAGGAAGTGTTCTCCGAACAATCAATGGATATTTAATTAACGGACAGGACCTGTCAGCGTAAATCGGAATTAAACGCCCGCGACGTCTTGTTCCAAGTGTTATGACAAAGGTTCCCGGGATGTGGTGGCATGGAAGGGGTCTCTCCTGCGCTGATGTGCTGGTGGCAGTATCTCCAGTCTCCACTCTATCCAATGCATGAGGTCATGGATGTGTTCCTCATAAAATCCTGGAATGGTTTGGGTTGGAATGGACCTTAAAGATCATCTCATTCCAACCAGCCTGCCATGGGCAGAGACACTTTCTGCTATCCCAGGCTGCTCCAACCCCATCCAATCTGGTTTAGGACACTTCCAGGGATGGGGAATTTCCAGCCTCTCTAGAAAACCTCTTCATCTTCCTCCCTGGTCCAAGGAATCCTTGGGCTGCATGGAATTGATGAGAGAGAAGTGTTCCCATCCCCCTCTGCTGTTAATCCTCATTCCCACCTCCATCCCAAGCCCAGATCCACAAACACATCCTCACCAGGTCGCCTTTGGCAACTGTCCCTTGGGAAAAGGGTTGAAGTCTCGAAGATCTCAAGTTTCCCACTGCCAGAGGGCACTGAATGTTTGGATGGGATATTGGGAAGGAATTCTTCCCTAAGAGGGTGGTGAAGCCCTGGAAAGGAATTCCCAGAGAAGCTGTGGCTGCCCCATCCCTGGAAGTGTCCAAGGCCAGGTTGCACAGGGCTTGGAGCAACCTGGGATAGTGGAAGGTGTCCCTGCCCATGGCAAGAGGTTGAAACTGGATGATCTTCAAGTTCCTTCCCAACCCAAACCATTCCATGATTCTATGCCCAGGCCCCTCTTTTGGATCCACATACATCATGGCCAGAGTGAAAACTCCAAATAAATCTCCATCCATCCCTCAGATCTCACACTGACAATTTTTTCCTTCCATCCAGCTGATGGAAGTGGTTGTCCTCTCTGTCCCGTTGTGTTGCACCTTCATCAGGATGGGCTTCACACCTCTGGAAGTGGGCCCTGACTCTGTGGTGAGGAAGATGGTGGTCCAGCACCATCATCTCCACAGATTTCAACTCCTCCAGCAACCAGACAGGCAGGATGAGCCCCACGGGAGCAGGGAATGAGCTGGTACTTTGGCACAGCCCTCCAAGAAGGGGTTGGCAGCACATTCCCTTCACATTCCCAGCCTCCTTCCCCCTCTCTTCCCTTCCCTTTATGTAAATGGAAAATAACAATTAGTTTATTTTTGCTTGTGCAAATTACAGCTCCCAGGGAGCCGCCAGCTGCCAGGGCTGTGTCGGAGCCGCGCTCCATCCTCGGCCTTTTCCATGAATAAATAACCTGGTGGGGGTGGGAAGATGCTCCCTCTGCTTTCCCTCCACTCTCATCCACGGAAAAGGAGGATTGGAGAGGGGTGAAAACCTAAGGAACCTTTGGATTTTATGGTGTGGGTAATTAAACATTGAGCTGATGACTTAACCAGGAGCTTGGTAAACCAGGATACGGAGTTGTGGGGATTGTGTGGGGAACAAGGGGATTGCTGGGCATTGGGAATGATGATTCCAAGGAAAGCTCCACTTCCCAGACAGCTGGGATAGCAAAGGGCAGCGGTTTGCGGGATCTGATCACCTCCAGATCTGAGGACTGATGCTGTCCTGGAATGTTTCCCACTTGGCAGTGGAGCTGTTTTCCCTGGATACACGTGGATGTCCGTCTGGCATTCCACGGTTTGCATCCCATATCCCACCTACTTTATCCCACCACCTGCACACACAGAGGCAGTGATGGGTAGGAGTTGGAATTGCTGGTGTTGCATCCTTGATGGAGTTTATCCAGTCAGGGAAGGGTGAGCTGGACAGTGCCGGGTTCCTTCTTGCTCCTCATGATCCAGAGCTTCCCTTTCCTCCTGGATCAAGGGGCAGTGACAGCTGGCACACAGCCCGCTGCAGGGAGCATCCCATATCCCACATCCCATGCCTCATATCCTATTTGTCATCTCCATTATCCCGCACCCTATATCGCACATCCAGTGTCCTCTGTCCTTGCAGCCTACATCCCACCTGCTCCATCCCACCTCCTGTATCCCATATCCCACATCCCACACCCATATCCTGCACTCAACCACCTGCATCCCAATTCCCATAGCCGCAACAACATCCCTGGGAGATGCAAACCTACCAAAAAACAAGGAATTTGGGATAAAATCCCAGTTGTGGCCCTGTTCATGTCATGTTAGCCATATCCTGGCTTTTGGGAAGGATCTCACTTCCCGCCGAGTTTAGGGATGACATTGGTGCAGTAGAGATGCGCTGGCTGGGGGAAGATGGAGGGCTGGAAAAAATTCCAGCCTTCAAGATGAGCCATGCCAGTGCCAAAGTTGTGATCCCATGGCAGAGCTCTGCTCCACCAAGGTGATAAATAGAGATCAATTTATTTTATATAAATAAATGCATTTTTATGTAAGGTGAGCAGGGCAGTGTTTGATTCTCAGGGATGTGGAAATACTGAGGAAGCAGCCAGGCACAGAGCATGGAAAGGATGGAATTTGCAAAAATCCAACTCTGGCTGAGCCAGAGTATAAAGATCCCCTCGAGCCAAAAAATTCCAGCTCCAAACCGAGCCCAGGAACTGCTTGCAGCAGCTCAGCCCCGAGCTCAGAGCCAAATCCAAAATTTCCTTTTGTTCAGGATTAATTTGGCTGGGATTTGAATTAATTCCTACTTTTTAAGTGTACATCACCCCAAATTCCTCCCTGTCCAGCAGCCCACCCTGCTTCCACCCCGGGATTTAACTCCAGGACTGGACTTCTCACCTTACAGAGATGTCGGGATCGGAGGAGATGTCGTGATCTGTGCAGAACACACTGGAGCGGTTTTGGGGACAAACCTGCCGGGTGGGAGCATCAATAATCGAGGAGGAGAGAGCGAGGGACACTTTGGTGATATGCATTGATCGTCTCCTTGTAGTTTTCCGCCCGTTTCCAGCGATCCCGATAATTCCTGCTTGGAGGTGGCACGGAGCACCCGGCCCCAGTTCAAGGGGGCTTTGTCAGGGGCTGTGACTGATCCCAAACATCTGTGGAGAAGGTGTTCCAGGGTGCTACATCCCCCAAAATCACCCCTCTGCCCCATGGAAAACCCAGGGGCTGGGAAGCTGGAGGAATTCCAGCTCTTTCCCAGCCCAGCAACACCCGCAGGGCCTTCAATGGGCAAGTAAAGCTTGGAAATGGGGTTAGGGAGCTCTGCAGGACGGTGGCATGAAGGGGACCCCCAGGACTTGTCCCCATGTCCCCATCCCGAGTGCCAGGCAGCCCTCGGAGCATCCTTTTGGATGGGGCTGCTGCTTCCACCCCTGGGAAAGGCTACGGGGTAAGGATGGAGCTGAGGGTGCAGGAGATGCCCAGGAGGAGCGGAGGGGCTGCAGACCCTCAGGGGAGGGAGCATGTCCTGAGGTCCTGCAACCCCGTGCAGACCCCAAAAAGCAGCAAGAAGATGGAGAAAGAGGCTCCAGCCCTGCTCAGGGATCGGAAGAAATGAGTGAAAAGCTCTGAAACCAGGTCAGAGTGACCCAAAATGCCACGCGTCCTCCTGCAGCAGGCAGGGTGGCACCCGCAAACCTCCGCAGTCCTGCGGCACACGGGTGACACACGACCCTGTCCCGCCACATCCCCATCCCAAAATCCGTGCCAACGCGCTTGGAATACACACACGATCCTGCAAATATTGCAGCCATCCCAAAAAACGCTGCAAATCCAAGCACGGATCACCCAGCCACCCATCAGAGCCTGGGGTGCAGAGGGGGCTCAGCCCAAAAAAGGAGACGAGTCATGAACCAGCCAAATTTGGGCTTAGACCACTTTCGTTTTTATTATTTATTCAGCACAGCTAAATCCCAGGAATCTGGGAGGTTCAGGAGCCCGGAGAAAGTCAGGATGATGGGGCAGAAGGGTGTAATTCTAACCCCGAATTTCCCCAGAAAACTGTGGGATGGGGTTTCCCATGGAGGACCAACATTAACGGGTGGCAGCAACACCCTGTGTCCTGCTTGAGCTATTTCCTTACTTAGGGGATTTCCAGGAGGTGCTGGGGAAAAAAAAAAATCAGTGAGGAACTGAAAAAAATAAATTACAGTGGCGCAGGGAATTGGGGATCCCTTCGGGATGAAGAGAAAGGGATAATACCTGGATCACCAAAATAACCTGGGATCTTTCCCAGGTTGTTGCACCCCAAAAACAAAATCTATAAAACAAAAAGGAGAGGGCAGAGGGGGAAATTTGGAATCCTAAATTGCTGCCTTCACCCTGCTAAGGAAGAGGGGAAAGGATTCTGGAGCCGGAGGAGATCGCAGTCACCCCACAGGATGGATCCTGGCGTGACACCCCATGGGACAGCGCTCCCAAAAAAACCCCACACAGCCCCCAAAGACAGCTTGGCTTCTCCAACCAGCCCCAGCACAGCTGGGAAAAGGGGCAGTGACCCCCAGGATGTTCCCACAGGGAGCGTGGATCACGGGAAGATCCAGGGATCAGGATTTGGATGGCAAGGACTGAGGTTCCCAGGGCTGGTTTGGGGAAGGCGCCAGCCCCAAACACCTTCTTCTCCCCAAATTCTCCTTATTTAATCATGACCAGGCAGCTGGATGCGTTCTCCCAAAAAAACATGCCAAGAGAAGGGGATATTGGGAGGAAAATTAGGGAATAATTGACCAGGAAGCCACGATTCACCTCCAAAAATTTTGAGGCGGCGATGTCCTGCAAGCGGCTCTGCGGGTTAGTTTTATCTAGAGCCAGGTTTGCAAAGTTTCCCTGGATCCAAATAAAAATAGGAATAAGGGGTAAGTTCCCCACCCCCCAAAAACCCCAAAACAAAAAGGACAACCCTTTTTGTCCAGCTCTGGGACAAATGTCCCTCTTTGCATCCCAGCTCACATCCCAAAATCCAAGTCCGACGTTGAGCCGAGCTCAGGCTGCTCAGAAACCCTCTGGCCGCAAAATAAGACACTAAAAAGCCTGAAAAGGATGAAGAAAAATGGGATGAGGTTTTGGGGGTGCAGAAAAGGCAAGAGCAGGGCGTTGTGGGGTCACAGGCACCCCAAAAATCCCGGGAAAAGCCGGGGGGGTTACATGAGCACGGTGGAGATTTACGGAAGCAGCAGGAGGGAACATGCCACAGCCTGGGGACCTGCCACGGCTGGGCAAAAATATAGGAGGGAAAATACATCTGAATATTAAAAAACTACATAAAATGCCCCAAAAAAATGCGGGACGAAGGGTTGTGTTGGAATTTGTCCCGCTAAGTCCAGGAAAAGCTGCAGCCGCGCTTGGGGTTTGCGGCACAGGGAGAAATATCCTTAGAAACAGTCCCAAAAAACCCAAAAAATCTCTGTAAAATGCCGACCCAAATGCTTTCCTTTAGGGAAGGTGTGGGCTTAGTTGATTAAGGGTTTTTTAAATCATTCTTTTAATAAAAAATTGGAGCGGGAAAAGCCGAAGAGGAAAGAAGAATTATTTATTACCATTGAAAATCAAGCCAGCGGCTCATCGGGACGGTGTCGGACAAGCTGGGACCAAACTGGATCCGGTGACTTTCCAGCAGCTGCAGGGACAGAGGTCTCCAGGACCCTCCAGCCGGGAAAGAAAACCAAAAACACCCAGAATCCGGCTGGAAAAAACAAAACAAAACAAAANGCTCTAGTTGAATATAAGTTTTTATCTTGATGCAACATCATTAAAACCGTCACAAATCGAAACAACAGGTCGTTAAAAACGCTTCGCACGATCAGTCCCTAAAATGCACCAGGCTCCCAAGCTCGCTTTGTCCGCAGGACCATTTTGTTCCCCCCCCCCACCACCAAAATTTGTTTTTTTAATGGTTTTTTCTCCTTTTTTAAATAAGCAACTCGTTAAAAAAAAGAAAAAAAANCAGTCCCAAAAAACCCAAAAAAATCTCTGTAAAATACCGACCCAAAAGCTTTCCTTTAGGGAAGGTGTGGGCTTAGTTGATTAAGGGTTTTTTAAATCATTCTTTTAATAAAAAATTGGAGCGGGAAAAGCCGAAGAGGAAAGAAGAATTATTTATTACCATTGAAAATCAAGCCAGCGGCTCATCGGGACGGTGTCGGACAAGCTGGGACCAAACTGGATCCGGTGACTTTCCAGCAGCTGCAGGGACAGAGGTCTCCAGGACCCTCCAGCCGGGAAAGAAAACCAAAAACACCCAGAATCCGGCTGGAAAAAACAAAACAAAACAAAACAAAAAAAAACCAAAGGCAGGAAAAGTGAAAAGCAAGAGTTCAGTGGGGCAGGAGCGACGCTCGACACCGGATTTATCTCGGCGGGAGCTCGGGGAAGGTTTTGCACCAACACCGGGAATCAAAGGGAAGAATAAACAACCCCCAAACAAAATCCCGATGCTGCTGGACCNTTTTTCTCCTTTTTTAAATAAGCAACTCGTTAAAAAAAAGAAAAAAAACAAACCCGCCCCGCTCCTCCGCGCAGGATCGGTCCCGCTTTTGCTCCAACGATTGCACGAATTCTTAATCCTCTTTTTTTCTCTTGTTTCCACAACAAATAATGTGCATTTTCTTGCCGTCTTTTTTTCTCCAAACATCGAGGTTAAAATAAGATTTTTCCGTTTCCCGAGGGTTAATAAATAAATCTGGTGCATAGTGAGATAGCAGCCAACCGTTTGCAGTCCATATATTACTATATTGCCTTTCAGGTCACCCTAAAATTGTTACCTCTTCCCCTCCCTCCCCACCCCACTATCTTTAAGAGCATAGATAATTTTAAATCTCTATAAAACAGTATTATTTCACCCAATTGATTCCTGTATATAGTGCATTCGGCTTCTTCCCAACATCGTTAAATTAACTCGGATATTATTTGCATGCTATTACATACAAACTTTTAAGACTCGTGTATTTTTTTTTCTCTTTTCTAAAGGATTTTAGGGTTTTTTTGTTGCTTTTTTTTTAATGTTCGTTTTCTTTTTCTCGTAAATCACCAAGCAAAATATAGGCTCAAGGAAAAAAAAAAATAAAAGGAAAAAAAAAAGGCAAAAACGAACTAATTTTCTACATATTTACAAGGGTGAATAAGTTAAATGTGGCTCAGGTTCGCCGGCCGGGAATGGGGGAGTGGGCGGAGGGGCCGGGCAGGGCGCAGCGCTGCCGGGGACCCCCCAGCCGATCCGTGGGGACCCCTCGAAGAGTAAAAATCCCAATGGAGGGGAAAAGCCGCAGGAAAAGAAGGGGGAGAAGCCACCTGGATGGCGCTGATGCTCCCGGGAAGGGGGGCGGGTGGCCGTACACGTCCCGCATGCAGGGCTGCCCCCCACTCCCCACCCCGGGACCCTCCGCCCCGAGTNTCCCACCCCATCCCACCAGCCCGGCTCACATGAAGAAGTCAGCGGTGGCTTTCGGGGCGGCGGATGGGGAAGGCTCCCTCGGGAAGCCCCGGCCGGCCAACTTCTCGTATTTTTCTTTGTACAGATCCCTTTCCTTGGCCAAGCGGGTCACCTCCTGCTTGAGCTGCTCCACCTGGCTCTGCAGTTGGCATTTCTCGTTCTCCAAGATGTGCCGCTGCTGGACCCGCTTGTAGCGGCAGGATTGAGCGTAGCCCCGGTTCTTCAAGGTCCTCCTCTTCTGCTTGAGGCGGATCACCTCCTCCTTGCTGAAGCCCCGCAGCTGCCGGTTCAGCTCCCGCACGGACATACTCACCAGCTGATCGTCGGAGAAGCGATCCTCCAGGCGTAGGTGGTGGTGATGATGATGGTGGTGGCCGGGATGGTGATGGGCGGCCGGCGGCAGCTCCTCGCCCCCGAAGGGCTGAGGTCGGAAGGGCTCGTAGCCTTGGTGGTGATGATGGTGATGGTGAGGGGCACCGATCAACGCCTCCACCGCGTCCTCCGGCGTCAGGTTGAGAGCTTCGGGGTTGAGGTGATGCTGGTAACCCGACATCCAGTACAGCTCCTCCAGCTGCTGTTTGGAGCCCAGGGAAGCGGCGGTGGTAGCCGGGGGGCCTGGGGCAGGTTGCCCACCGGGGCTGGGAGCGCAGAAGCTGGGCGAGGAAGGCACGGAGGAGCAGGGCGTGCTGAGCGGGGTGGACGACAGGGACCCGGCGGGCAGACGGTGGCACAGCCGCTCCGCCTCCGCCGGCTCCTTCTTCACCTCGAACTTCATCAGGTCGAAATCGTTCACGTACTCGATGGCGAGGGGGCTCGTCGGCAGCTCCGCGCTCATGGCCAGCTCCGAGGCCATCTCAGTCCATGGAGGGACCGGGGCGGGAGCCCCACCGCTCACCGAGGGTCCCGCGGGCTCCGGGAGCCTCCTCCGAGCGAGCTCCGCTTCGACCGGGCTCCGGGACCTTCTGCCGGGGCTTTGCGGTGGGGTTCAGCGGGGCTCCGGGACCCTCGCACGGGATCTTCTGCCAGGCTCCGGGACCTCCGGTTCCTCTGCGGGGCTCAGCCGGGCTCCGGGAACTCCCGACGGGACTTTGCGCTGGGATTCAG